>QBDW01005635.1:0-25636 GCA_003261595.1 Maconellicoccus hirsutus | reverse complement strand
ATTTTGATTTCAAGAATTTCTTCACACCCCCTCCCCCCCCACTTCATAAAAAAAGTTGAATAAAATCAAAATTTTTTTGCGTTTTTTTTCAATTAATTTTCATTAACAAAAAATTTACTCGAAATATCGAAGAATGTATTTAAAAAATCAAGATGATATTGTAACTGATGATGTTAAAAATTGCGAATAATCTTTTTGATTATAATGAAAATAATTTTCAAAATTTAAACTTGATCTCACATTTTTTCTCTTTTGATACGTTTTTAATGGTTAAAATAGAACCAATAACACGCGCTTTGAAAAATTTTGACTTTGCATCTTAACTTATCTTGCAATTTATCTGAAATTCTGTTTAATACACGTTGAAACGACTGACGAGCCATTAACGCAATTAAAACGATAGGCGCATGTCTATATTTATCGTTCAATAGCCTTTTTTACGAGTATTAACGCTCTAACGAGATATTTTAAATTGGGCTACGTGCATTAATGAATTACCTTCAAGTAATGATTCAATCTGGCCAACGATTCGATAAATATATCAGCTCCTTTGTTGCTAAATTCGTATCGTCCGGCGGTGAAAAAATAAAGCGTTTTTTCCAAATCGAAATTATAATGGCTGCAACAACGAAACACTCGTATTATTCGCTTGCCAAACGACGTAACACTTTGCGTACGAGTGTATAGAAAGTAAAATTCGCTCATCTCGCGTCGATTCCTGTCGCAGCGCCACCCATCCCTCTGAAAAGGGCCGCGTCAACAATAAATTTTACCTATAAAAAATGTTTTTAAGATCCGAACCCGTAAAAGTGTCCACGAACGAACTCGTGGATTTTCTCTTTGGCAGTCGCGTGCAAGTTTTGGAACTCGTGTAGGGCGGAGAATTTAACGACGTTGAGGCCATTCGGCGTAATCACGTCTGGTTTCCTTTTGAGCAGATTTTCAGCTTCGTAGGCAGTGATTTCGGAGACGGTGGTGAACGTGTGGCTTAAATGAGAGGCTGCTCGTTCCATGCAGTAGCGATGGTATATTTGACGTTTACCGGCTTCTTCGTCGACGCTGAACTGTATACGAGTGAATTACCAAATATGTCGGATGCCGGAGTATTAGAGATGCTTACGTTTTGTAGATTATTATAAAAATCCGTATTTCCAGCGCATAGATAACGTCCTAGTAAGGTGGCGTGTGTAGTGAAAACCGTAGCTACCGGGACTTTCCAGGTGCGCAGAGCTATTAAACCGATGCCAGCTTGCCATTCGTGGAAATGAGCAACGATTCGAGGCGGAGTACCGCTATCTTCTTCGGCTTCTCTGTGAAACTACGATGACCAGATAGAGCATTTGGAAGATTCGTTGTCTTATACGAACTTACATGCTGGATGAACTGAGCTACTAGGAAGCCGAGGATCACAGCGTCGTTGGCTTCGATGTCTAGATGAGGTATACCGATGTTCGTGCTTTTCCATAGATCTTCTTTGTATTCGTCCATCTTCCAAGCAGCTGAACCGATATCGAATAAGATCACTTGAGGGTTACCGTCGACTAGCCATGTTCCTGTATGAATCTAAACCAACCATTATCATCGAGTCATCACCGAAGAACTAATCGACTTACTTTGTATCCTTGATCTCTCATTATGGATACGGCTTTGTATAACGGAGAATCAAACGGGAACTCGACATCTTCTACTTCGGTTCGAGCACAGTGCTCTTTGTACGGACCCAGAAGCACGTATTGATTACCTAGTTCTTCGGTAGATACTAATGCCTTTGATCGTAACACCGTGTAAATTCCTCCAACTAAAAACACATAGATTTGGAATACGTTCGAGATGAAATACACCAATATTACCTTTGTTAGCTACTTCCCACGCTATTTCAAAAGTCCATCGATTTTGGTACGCAGCTACTTCTCCTCTGTCTAAAAATCTCAACAGATCGTAGTTGCTATCAACTCGATAGAATCTTTTACTAGCACGATCACGAGACATTATATCACTGTAATTTCACCGGCGAAAAAGTATAAACATCTCTGTAAAATTAACATAAATCGATACCTTTTACTTACACTAACACCAGCCAACTGATTAACACGTACAATCAAACATTTCAATTAAATACACCTTACCAAACGCTCAACAATCCGAGCAAGCAACGAACTGTTCTGATTTTCACCTTGAACAAGATCATACACGAAATTATCACCGAATATTATCAACTTTATTTTTATTTTTCACCGATTATTTGAAAACTATGTTGTAATAAATTCACTCGTGGTATTTTCTGGAAATGATCGAAACTATTCGCTGGTTCGGTGCATTATCAATACGATGGTTTTTTAAATTATATCGAGTGGATGTGTTACAGGATGTGTTCACTAGAAAATTATTTATTCGTTAATTGTTTCGGAATCGGTATCTTTTTAAGAATATTTTCGATATTTTATTTATAAAGTAATTCAAAAAAATCACCTGTTACTTCTTATCAATTTCGATTGGAACTCGAAAGATAATCCCCTCTCCACGTTTCATGCCGTAGTTAAATGTTTGGGTATTCTCCAGCGTAACGTGAGGTGTAGCTGGAATTTTGAGAAGGGTCGAGGAAGTATCAGAATGAAAGATATTTCAGTTGTCAGCTGTATGAAGGATAGAATGCAGAATCCAAAGGACTTTTTTCGTTATTTCATGTGAAAACACTTGGATGAGAAGTTCAGGTGAGAATTTCGATGTCGATTTCTGTAACGCTGAAGTGATTGTTTGGAGTGTGATTGAGTAAATAAGCTTTTGAAACTATTCGTAATTTTGAAGGTTTCAAATATCATCGTTTAAATATCTAATTCAATTGCTTTATCGTTGATATGCAGGGAAACGGAGTTTATTTAAAGCAGAATATATTGTACAATATCAAGTATGTTAGCTTTGAAAACCAGTTTCGTAAAATAATGAATAGAAACAAACGGACTTTGATAGAAGTAACTTTCAGATTGATTTTTGATTATTTTTCATACTCAATCATATTGCTTAATTATCGTTCCAACTTCAATCAAAACTCCAAAATTGGCATCTAATTATCAATTTTTCGAAAATAAATTCTCGTATTAAACTGAAAATCTACCATATTACATAGTAGGTCAAAACATATATTTTTAATAAAAATAGAAAACAGAAACACTACACATGATAAAGTCTAAAAACGAAGTAACACTCGTTGCTGCAAAATAGCGGAATGACCAAGGATTCGTAGTAAGGCAACATGTAAAATCCATCTAAGCTTTTCCGCCATTTGATGTTTGCAGTTCATTTTTCTCATTAGGTTTGGTTTCGTTTAAAGCTTCACGTAACGATTCTAATAAATCTTGAGGTTCCTCCACGCATCGTTTACCACCTGAAACAAACGACAAATCAGCTTCGAATTATACGAAATACACGACGTAATATTTGGGTTACGGAAATTACTTCATTGAACGATCTCTAAAAAGATAGTTGATAATTCTCCACCATAAACTTGGTTGTTCAGTATCCGACTCTGGTCCTTGAGGTTTTATATCGTCTGCCATTTCACTTTTTTCTTCTACGCAAAAATTTCAATTAACTAATCAAAAGTGAAGCTGTGAAATGGCAGACTTGATTTTGTTCATAGGACTTGGCTTCTCAAAGAAATTTACCCGCATCCCTTATCTTTTTATCGCCTTAATAATAAAACTATTCGAATGAAATTATTTCATATTTACCATCTTTTTTATACGACACATTATGAATGACTCCCGGTGTACCACTTTCAAGTTCAGCATATGCCATCATTAAAGCTTTTTGTTTTTCGTCGAGTCTTTTTGGGACAGCGATTTTCAAGTGAATATAATGATCTCCGTGACCATAAGAGTTCAATTTCTTAGTTCCTTGTCCTGGTAATCTAACCACAGTATGGGATGATGTTCCTGGCTCGATCTAAATGCGATGAATGTCGAAGTTATTATATTTAAGACGAAAAAAAAAAGAAACGTGAATTCGTACATTTATGGTTTGCGTCTCGTACAATCCAGAAACGCGAATAGTACCACCTAAAACTGCTTGAGCAATTGAAATTTGCGCGTCGGTATGAAGATCGGCGCCATCTCTTCGGAAATAATCCGATTTACCGACTGAGAAGGTCACATAGACTTCGTTTTTACCGACGCTCATTCTAATGGTTTGTCCATTCTCGATACCTGAAAAATATCGGAATATTAATTTAAAATTATCTGACATCATGGCACAAGATAACTTACCCGCAGGAACAGATACAGTGATTGGTTTCTTTTGGACAACGGTTCCTTTACCTTCGCATTCGATACAAGGATGTCTAATAATTACCTTAGCACCTTTACAAGTCCGACACGTAGTTCTCATTACAAACGGACCTAATACACGAACAAATTTAGTACCATAAAACCTCAAAAGTTAAGTAGAACTTCCATTTTACCGGTGGTAATTGTTTCCATTCCTGTTCCATGACAATAGGCACATCTCATCGGAGGATAGCCGGGTTCTGATCGTACACCACGACATCGTTGACAAGTATCTACAATATTTACGTATATTTCTTTCGTACAACCGCGTGCCGCTTCTTCGAAACGTAATTGTACGTGAACCTGAAAACATACAATAATGTATTCGATTCAACGCAAAATACGAATACAAGCGGAAAAACGAACTTCTTTCGCAGCAGCATGACCAGATCTAGACTCAGCAAAACTGTCAAAATCGCTTTCGCTGAAAGCTTTGTCGCCGAATATCTTACGGAAAAATTCTTCTGGATCGATTTGCGAATTGTAAGTCCAATGTTGGTTGAAACCACTATCATTACTACTGTGAGTTCTACCGGTTGGACCGGCACCGGAATTCATCTCATCGCTGGTTGTTCCCCAAGCATCGTATTGTTTACGTTTAGCATCGTCGCTTAAGACCTTTGAACAGAGAAATGACGTAAGTTGGGCACCGAATTTGACATATAAATTACGCGGTACTTACTTCATAAGCTTCGGATACTTCCTGAAATTTTCTCTGAGCGTTGGGATCATTTTTATTCGTATCGGGATGGTATTTTTTGGCTAATTGATAATATGCTTTTTTTATATCCTTAGAGCTAGCGTTTCGTGGTATTCCCAATACATCGTAGTAATCTTTTCGTAGTAAATATGAACTCGTTTGAAATGATCGGTGATGTGAGACGAGACTATCTTGAAAATGTTTGATATTGCATACTGCGAAGAAATTGAGACCAATGTCACGTTTTTCTTACATCAAGTGTGATAGAAAAATGTAACTTTTTTACTCACTTGTTTTTTTATGTTTAAGTAATTTATTCAACGACGAGTGATTACACGAGCAGGAGGTGAAATGATTAAGTAATAATTTAACCGATGCGTTTTGTATTAAAGGATTTATATGTTTAATGTTGTACATGGTGATTATAATACGTCTCACCGTGTTTCAAGTTGAGGTTACGAAATCGATTCGTAAATTGGAAATATTTATATGAAATTGATTGACATTCACGTAGTAATATATACGAAAATCATTATAATTGTTGAAATTTTCACTAAATTCTACCAAAAATAGAACGCGAACACCTTCAATTTTCAGATCACACCGAAAAATTCGCGATCGCGAAATTTCGATAAAGAAATTCAGTCAACTTTGTTGGATTTCTAAGAAAGAATATTTGATTTTTTATGCAGCTTACATTTTTTGACAATAGGTTCGCGGTGGTAAGAAATTTGATGAAAAAATTTAAATCTTTTCTTTCACGATTAATTGGTACTTTTTTCGATATATTGTAAATTATTTAATTAATTAGATGACTAAATTGATTGTTTTTGTGGCGAATATTGCGTTAAAATGTTTTTTTTTTATTTAAAAATTGAGATTATTTCACTTTGTTAATCTGGAATTTTGATGAATTAGGTAAGTACCTCGGTCCAGTTTTTCTTTGTATCTTTGTAATTTAATTTTATCATGATTAAATTTTGAATGTACATTACATGATCTTTTTACCATGTGAATGTCGGAAAAACTATTAATTTAATTAATTATTCGAATTCTGTCCGACGTTTTCCTTTCTATTTCTTATTCGTTAGTACTTTTATAGACTGTTATCTGTACTAATATATTTTGAAAATGGAAGCTGTAGGAAGTTCACAAGCTCAAAAAGATGAATTAATGGATCAAGTGAAACAGCAAATAGCTATTGCAAATGCTCAAGAATTATTAACAGTACGTACTCTTGACTAAATGAGATCGAGTAAGTCAATACGTATTACTTGACTTGTTTTTTCTCAATTAATTTTAAACGGCGATGACACATGTAGAGTGTTTCTCTTCCCAGCCGGTGTTTCCAAATGATAACCTCTAATTTGGACATTTTCATGTAATTTTGCAGAATATGACGAAGAAATGTTTCAATAAGTGCATCGTCAAACCAGGATCATCTCTCGATAGTTCTGAACAAGTAAGCATTCCTAATAACTTTTTAAAACTACTATTAATATTTAGAACACAGAATGCTTAATAACATCATTATTTTTCCGTTCCTATAGAAATGTGTAGCAATGTGCATGGATCGTTTCTTGGAATCGTGGGATTTGGTCTCAAGAACATACGGTAAACGAATAGAAAGCGAGCATCATCGACAATGATGTCAAGTTGATTGATTCCTGTGTTCCATTTTAATTAGTAGTTAGTATTTTGTTTGTGAGAAGTTACATTATTTATTTATTACTGTGAATTGAGACGTTTTCGTGGTATTTTTGTCGTCGAATCAAAATGTATATTTTTCATTGCTTTGAAACGTCTCAGTTTAAGTAATAATTACGGGATTAGATTGTGCCACTTTGATGGAGAAAATTGTAATTTTCAAAATTGTTTGTTCTTGTGAAATACACGTTATGATGTTGGTGATATGTGTTTTATTTATTTAAATAACTTTTTAATTTAGAATAAATTTTATTTGTTGAGTAATTCCGGTGAAGTACTTTGTTATTGATCAAGTTTTGTAGAATTGAGTATTTCATACATTCATGTTCAAATATAGTATGTCTAACATTTGCGAAGTTGATATTGATAGTAAATTATGAAAATCGATAATTTAGATACTTATTGCTGTAATTTACTTACGCTAACATTATTTTTCTTTTTAGTTGTCTTATGTTTTGTAATAACATAATCGTGGCAGTCGCTGTTGAAAAATCAAGTAATGCAGGATTAATTGATCTAGTTCTTATCGATATTTCACATATAGCTTATCTATTGTTTTTATTTTTCAAGTATTTTAAATCACACGATCAAGAACGTCAATCATCTACGTACGTGTTATTTTTCACATTTTCAAAATTCAACGGGCTGCTTTCAACAATAAAAATTTCCACAAACAAATATACTTAATCTAAAATTGCGGAATAATTTATTATCTCGATAAAAAATAAAATAATTTTTTATTTCGTTTGTTTCAGCTTTCAGGTAATTCTATATTTCACTATCATTAGAGAAAAAAAACACTCGAGGGAGAAATTACTGAGTAAGCAAATAAACTCAAGTTAAATTTCGCTGATAAATGGATTATGAGCTTTGAAAATTGGAACTATCGGTCAAGTAATCCTCAGCAAAGTCTTCGTAAAATTGGTAAATATTTTTATCAGAATTCCAGTGTAAGATCACACTTAATTTTGCAAGACGATTGCGATTAATCTCAATAATTTTACAATTGGGATTATTTTTTCAATTTCATTCTTCTTTCTCATGGCCCTGAAATCTGAGCGATTTACGATGATTTAACGAGATCATTCTAGAACCGTATTATAAATTTGATAATTTATTAAACTTAATCCAAGCTTTGATGAAAAATTCCACTGTTCAACATTATAAAGATAAATGCTGAAACAAAAGTTAAAACGGGTTATCTGTCTCGGACTTGCATAATTCAAAATATCGTTGTGCGCATGCGTCGATATTTCCGACTATAATGGGCAAGTTTTTAAAGTGTCACTACTTTCGTTGGTTTAAACAGTATCATCTTGTCTTAGGTGAAATTTTTAGTTAAAAAAGGAAGTGGTTTGAGTAGAAGTGTTTTTCAGTTGTGTTTATATTTCGTTTGACAGATATTCAAAATGAATAAAAACTCGAAAAAGGATAATTTATCCGCTGTTTTGTACGATATTGATAATATTCAACTGGTAAGTAATCGAGTACTTTTAGTTTTTAAATTTAATTTTACCTAGTTTAGTTTTACATTGACTTGGACACGTGATAATTTATTCACGTTCGTAACGTGAAAACACTGCTGTAAAACATTTTATAAATAGAAGTAACGTATTGTTCAAAGGTATGTTCAAAGGCTGAAACATTTGTCGTGTTTATTTTTAGGTGTTTTTTTCAATGGAATAGCGCCACTTCCCAACTTCCAATTCAACGAATTACCCGTTTGGTATTTTAATTCACTTTTCACATTAAACACTCCTTTTAAGATTCGGTTATGCAACACGTGAAACCCAATTGGTAAACTATCGATTATTTTACGTTTCCTCATGAAGGGACACCCTGTATGAATACCAATATTGGTGTGCGTACGTCTAATTTCTTTACATATCTTTCTCCATTTGAATTGAATCTTTTTCGTAATACCTCGTGTCATTAAACTCCGCCATTATTTATTATTTTTATTTAATTCATCTTTAGAAATTTCATCGAGTCGATGAACTAGCTTTTGAATCAGCTACTAAATTCGTAAATTAATTAAAATTTAATTAGTAATCTTTCTCTTTCTTACGCGAAATCTTTCATTTCCTTTATCGTAGTTGTATTTTAATTGGATTTTTTTTTCTACAAAAATTATAGGTTTTTTTTATTAAATACTACGTTTAATTTATAAATACCCGAAATCCGCGGTTATCTTATCGACGATTTATTTGTTTTTATTTTTAATAAAGTATTAATATTTGATAGAACGTGCTAGAAACGGAATTTTCCAATTTGATCTCGTGTTCGAGAGCAGACGAGAAATATTTTACGTCGATTAGCTTTTTCTTCTTCATTGATCAAGGAAAAAAGATAAAAAGTTCAAATTTCAATCGAACGCGTCAGTATTGATTTAAAAAGGTGTAATAAATTAATTGAGTGCGATTCTGGTTCAGATTGGAGGAAATTATCAAAGTTCAACTAGTTTAACGAAATTGTGTAATTATCACGAAACGTGAATTGAGTTTATTGTAGATTTTTGTATGAATTATTTTCTTTGCGAATTTTTTAAATTTTTTGTTCTTAAATTCGACAGGTGGAAATTTTGAATGAATTTTTCATTTTTCGTAGTAGAAGATTTTCCTCAAAAAATATACCGAATTGACATTACGTCGATTTCAAAAAAAGTATTTGAATTGTGATAAGTTATAGACGAATTTCAGTATACGTTGATTTTGATAATTTTTTTTCATTAAATTTTCAAGTATGTACCTCGCTACAATAATTAGTTGCTATAAAATGATATCTAATCCTCACACTTCAGTGACTTCACCCAACACCCAATTTGATAACAACTTAGCATTTTGCTCATTGGCAAAATTTTTACTCAATTAAAATTTCCAAACGAACCAATGAGAGATGAAAAAATTCAGCTACCATTCATCTTCACACCTTCTCTTGATAAAATAATCAACCGTTCAGATAAAACGCTTTACAGTTGATTTATGATTAATTAGCGTAGATAAAAATTTCCAAAATGAACTTGACGCGAGTTTCGTTCCACTTTTAGAAAAAATTTTCCTCTTCTAAATTTTTCAAATTTTTCAACTACCAACCTCCGTCTCGCTTTTTACACCTTGAAAAACAATTACCTGACGAGCTTAAATAATTATCGTTGAAACACGATAATTCATTTAACAAAAAAAGGTGTTTGGAAAAATGAAAAAAATATCTAATAATAGCCCAAAAAAAGAAAACGCAAAATATTTACCAGTGGGGGAGGGGAAGGGGCCGTGGTAAATCGCGTCACTGACGAAACTCTCGTAGTAAAAATATTTATTGTACAATGTCAGGCCTTGGGAGGCATAATGAGATCGAAAAATTCGCAAATTTACAATTCCAAACGTCAGATGAAAATTTATGAATTTTTTTATCGCGCAGTTTTCTTGAACAAATTATCAATTTTGATATATTTTTGTTTTTTTTACGCCTTCGATGCATTTTCATTTCAATAGCATCGTTCATTAAAGTTAATGAAAGAGTAGATAATGTAAATTGTTATTTATTGTTTCATTAATGACGTCGATAAAGATGAAGCGGGGGGTTTGGGTATTCAAGGGAATTGTTGAGAAATTCGATTACGTTCATTGAGGTATTTTTAATTTTTTTTTGACGTAAGGTCAACTTACGAAGATAAGGTCCGGTGGTGGAAGAATGTAATTTTCAAAACAACTCGATAAAGTCTTATTTTAAAATAGATTCGTAAAAAGACTGGAATCGTGGCGCTATTTCAATTAAATTAAAATTTACGCTCGATCGATGCCGTCTTTTTGAACTTCTTAATGGAGTTTTTCTTATCAAATATTTGTAACATCGAGCGAATGTATTAACGTGAAATGTGAATTTTCCATTATTTCAGGAACATCGAGATATACCTGAAGTCGGCGATCATGGTAAGTGGATGTTTGATCGCTAATTAGATTTACAAGGTGTTCAAAAAAGATGCCAGTTGATCGAATTTTACGCTGGAGGATTTCAAAATAAGAAAAAAATTCGGAATAAGAAAATAAATTTCGTATTTATTGATCTTCTTATCACATTGAAAGCAGAAAAATTAAGAATCGAATGGAATTTATTCTTCAGTAGACGAGACTAATAAAAGAAAACACGATTTTACGTGTTTAAATTACTTTTAACTTATTTCACCATTTTTTTTATTCTATCCGTTTTTTTATAAATTTAAAAAAAGTCCGTATTTTTTCGCGTGTGGCCAAAAAATGGCGCCAGAAATCACCTTTTCGTAGAGTTCCATCTCGCCACATCGACTCGATCTATTGTTATATACCTCGGATCGTAAATACAACTAATGTACCGTTATAAACGAGGGTAAAAAAAAAATTGGACAAAATATTTCATGTACCTGGGTTTTGAAATCCGACCCTAACGATACGATTGATTGCATACTTTACGAACACGTTGTACTTACTAATAAACGCTAACTTGATGATTTCGTTTACAAGACGTATTATTGGAAATGTGCTGCGTGGGTATTTGCGGATCGGACGTACATTATTGGAAAAAGGGCAGAATTGCTGATTTCATAGTGAAAGAACCAATGGTCATGGGGCACGAATCTAGCGGTATCGTTGTCGCCGTCGGAAATCGAGTTCGGCATCTTAAAGAAGGTTTGTTAACGGGGAACGCCGAGTGTAACGTTTCGATGTAGAATTCTAATATGGTTTTCATGTTTTAGGTGACAGAGTAGCCATTGAACCCGGGGTACCTTGTCGTAGATGTATATTCTGTAAAAGAGGGCAATATAATTTATGCCCCGATATAGTATTCTGCGCAACTCCGCCTCATCACGGTAACATGGGGCGTTACTATGTTCATCCTGCTGATTTTTGTTACAAGTAAATTTATCATTAACGTTATCAAGTTCACCTGAATGAATAACCGATACCGTTAATTAAAGCTCGATATTCGAGCCACCAAAAAGAAACGTTTCGATTGGATCGAACGAAGGCGTAGCTTTATCTACTTAAAATTATCCAAATAGAAGAATGATAGAATATACTCCTTTTAGATTGCCGGAAAACGTGTCGTTAGAAGAAGGTGCCTTACTGGAGCCTTTATCTGTAGGTGTACACGCCTGTAAAAGAGGAAACGTCACTGTAGGTTCAGTTGTCTTGATTTTAGGCTGCGGTCCGATCGGTTTAGTGACATTGCTTACAGCTAAAGCAATGGGAGCTTATAAAGTTGTTATTACAGGTGAGGCTGAACAGAGCTGAATTTCATCATTTGATAAAAATAACAAATTAATTAGTTATGGTAGATGTAATTTAAAGCACGAGTTCATTCGGCAATCATCGACCTTTACAAATTCTCTGAATGGTAATAAAATTATCTGAAGTTGGTTTCGATAAAAAAAAAATAGAAATATATCATGCTTTCAAAATGGGTTAATGTTCGTTGCTAGTAATTCGACGAAAGATTTCGTCGTTTTGAAATAACATAACGATTGAAATTTGATTCTCGAAACATTGATTGATAATTTTTTACATGTGGAAATATTACGTAAAAAAAGTAACAATTACATCTACGTTGCATTTGTTTGTATGACTCGTGTGGCATATGAGCACATCACTTGATCTTTTCCCTTTATCTTTAAAATTCGTATTATGATTTGTTAAAGATATCATTGCGAGTAGGCTTGAAGTAGCTAAAGAATTAGGTGCTGATTATACGATACTAGTTCGCCCAGAAGATTCCGAGGAAAGATTACAGGAATTAATCACCGAATGTCTAGAAGACATGCCCAGTGTAACCATTGATTGTTCTGGGTTCGAAAAAACTGTAAAATTAGGATTAAAGGTTGGTGAAAATGATGCTTCAATACCTAAATCACCTTTGTCTCGAGATAACTCGATGATCGTTCGGGAATATTACGAAAATGTAGTCGACTTGATGGAGAAACTAGTTTGAAAGTACATATCGGTGATTATCAAGTGATTCCTTCAGTTCGCTAAATTTACAACATTTTCAACCAATTGAACCCGCGATAATCGATCATGCTGCGAAAAAATGTTTAATTAGTAATTCAAAATTTAAATACGAAATTCCAATATTTCCTCTCGAAATTAATCCGACGAATTGATCTTTAATGATGTGATAATAGTACAAGATTTTTCGTTACCTTTGTTCCGTTTTTTTTTTTATGGTATAATTACAAAGGATTTTGTTCATGAAATTATCTTTTTTTTATGAAAATTATAATAACCGAAGTTACTTTGTTTAATTAGTAATTATCGTGTTATTCTTCCATCAAATTCTATTCTAATCTTCGTAAATTAAAAGAATTTAATTGTTTTATATATTTCAAAAGTTATGGAAATATTACAATTGGAAATTTAACGAATATTTCGTTTTTATTATACCAACTCTCACAACGACAGTTCGTTTTTGACGCCATTTAATTAATGATCTTCAGTTTTGAATCCTTGAAAATAAATGAAATAACTTTTTTACATCGTCAAATTTAAACTTTAAAGCTCAATAAAATATCATTAACGATTCTAGGTCACAAAACCTGGCGGTGTTTTAGTTATTGTTGGTATGGGAGCATTTGAAGTCAAAGTGCCATTAGTATTAGGTCTTACCAAAGAAGTTGATATAAAAGGAGTTTTCCGATACGCCAACGAGTACGTGATTTTCATGTTCATATCGTCCAGTATACTACATCTCGAAGTATTTATATTAATTACGAATTTACCGTTTTAGTTATGAAACTGCCCTGGCGATGGTGGCTACTGGCAAAGTAAACGTTAAAAGATTAATTACCCATAATTATAAAATAGAAGAAGTCGTAGATGCATTTCAAACAGCCCACACCGGAGCTGGAAATGCGATCAAAGTGATGATACATTGCAGATCCGAAGCTTCGTTGTATAAAAACGAAATGTAATATTATGAAGAATTTCTAGATGGCTTTAGCTGGAAGCTACAACTTGTTGATTAATTTATAATTTGCACTAGTTAATTTCTATTGCAATCGTGATAGTGTGATATGTATTTTAAGTGTTAGATAACACTATTCCAGTAATGTTTTCGATTCATATTTACGTATTTTTTCGTAAATTTATAAGTGTAATTTTTTATCAATACTTCAATAAAATTATTTTCAAGTTGAATACCTTTTGGAGAAGTTTAAATTATAATGTAAATAATGTATGCCGTATTTTTAATAAAATACTTTCATTAATGAACGATTTTTTTTTATTGAACAGATATGTAATTATTAAAAGTAACATGGAAAAACATTTAGATATGCAAAGCAGGACATTACGTTTATAAAATATTTAAGCAAATTCAACAGTCGGTTTGTTTCAATGTTTACGTTAATGTTTGTTTCCTAATCCTGGAAATAATTCATTTGAATTTCATCAATCCAGATTTTTTTAACCAATCTGTATATCTTTTTGAGTAACATTGATTTTCAAAATTGTTACACTTATCTAAAAAACTATAATGAATTTTAAAAAACAAAAATTCAAATAAATTAGTTTCATTCACTTGGGAAATATTAGCGGACACGATTAAAATATTTTTCACCAAAGAAGAAAATAATTTTCTACTTTCATTTGAAAGTATTTGAGGTAAAAATGATAGAAAATAATGACAAATGAAACGTCTATGATTCCATAACGCTTCGTGATCGCAATAAAACAATATTAAACTTTCATTTAATTCAAATTCAGCCAATAGAATTCCGACTATATAAAAACCACTATATTCGGGCGTTTCGAACTTCTGACAGCATTCGATTACTACATTTTCATCGAAAATATTTAAAACCGAACCGATAAATTCTAAACCCGTTAACATAATTTGTTTTTTGAAACTGTAATCTACCAGAGGAATGATATCTTTGGAGATCAATTTTTTGACTAGAAATTGACGAAAATGAAGACCACTGTAATCGGAGATATTGCTATTGACCCAATTTATAGTTTTGTTCCATAATTCTACCAAAATTAAAGCGAGTGTTTCGTTAGTGGTGGAGTTGAGTAACCAGATCCCATAATCCCAAGCCATGTGGTTGTTTTTGTGTTGACTTGCGGCTTGTAATATCACTTGATATTCTTTTTCTACGAATTCCACGTTTAATTTACCTGAAAAATTAACGTATTTTGTTATACTTTCACAGGACTTTAGTACGCTTATGATTACCTTTGAATTCTCTTATTAACCATTTCCTATAATTATATGCATCTTGAGCTTTTGGTTTGTAAGATAATACTAAACGAATGAAATGAAGTTCAAAATCTAAATCAGATTTGTTATCCAACATCAAACGTCTTCGTTTATTCCACAGACTCTTGATATTGTGGTTCAGTAACAGAAGAATCAAATCTGAAGCTTCATAGGTGACGGGATCTGGAACTGCGAAGGTAAGAGTTCATCTTCTAATAGATTTATTTAATCAAGCATATAAATATTTACGTTATGCCAATAAATTCATTAAAAACCTGAAGTTTTTTTGAAAACTGAATTGTACAAAGTCATGTACAGATCTTTGATGCACCATGACTCTATTCCTAAATTTTGCTCGATACAAATGACTGGTGATGCACCGTCACTTTCTGGTTTGAAAACCACATCGAAAGTTTTTCTGTAATTACATCAAAAGGGTCAGTTGAAGTGTACAAATTCAACGAACATATACGTACAATTGGGGATCCTGTATGCGTGATAAAATCTCAGTAGTGAGTTGTTTGTAATCCAGAGGCATTTTTGAGCTCGTAAATTCTTCAGTGAAACAGAACTACGCTTTTTTATCGATTTTTCAACATTTTTCAGTCTTTTAAAACGGATATTTGAAATTCCGCAGTATTTTTTTTATCACCGACAAGTAATTTTTGATAAGACTTTCGAGCGTAGTGTTGGTGACGTCACTAGTATCTTTGTTCGTTGTGGAACCACTCTGAGCTTCACATTTTTATTTTTTTATTTTTTATTTTTATTTTACTTTTTTGAAAATGTTAATTACCTTAGCCACTAGATTTAATTATTTATTTGATAATTAAAGGTAAAAAGACTCAGAATTGTAGTATTAGCAAACAATAATTATGTCAAATTCATCGAAGAAATGTAGTTCATTTTGTTTGACTATTGTAATGTTGATTCGTCATGACTCACGAACTCTGTGAATCAAGTTCCCAATCCGCCATTTTCTTTTTTTTAGTTTTAAGTTTTTCATTTTTATTTCAGTCTGTATGTGTTTTACGTTTGCATTCAATTAATTATTACGAAAGAATAATAAACTTCAAGAAGGTAATAAGACTGACCAGAATACTATTCTTGAATCAGTAGTGAAAGTCATTTATTGAATGATCAAACATGGCGATACAATAATGCATCAAAATCATTGCATATCTGGGTAAGTTATCGTAATATTAATCGTAAAATACTTTGTTAACTACAAACATATAGCACGATTACAAAATCGTCATTGTGTTGTTGATCGAAAAACGATGAAGGCAAATTATTACTCGGAGTAATAAATCACTACGTGTACAAAGATGAACACGTTTTTATGCATTCGTCGATGCTCAAGAAGTTATTTCTGTTTCCACGACATCCACTGTATTCAAATTCTTGACATTGTTTAATTTCTGGATTGAAATACCATCGTAGATATGAACCTCTACATAAACCTTTTTCTCGAGGTAATTGACATATTTCTAAAAAAAAAATGCGAAAAAAACAAAAATGAGTATCTAAGTGATTTGGATTTGAATCATAATAAATTTTACCTTTAGCTGTTTTTTCATCTATAACACAATCTTTGGTTCTAATACATTCGATTCTTTCTTCTAGTTTAACTTTATTTCTACACATCGGCAATATTTGTTTCGGTGCTATTAAAGTACGTAAACGTATTCTGACACCTTTACCACATGTTACAGAACATGGACTCCAATCGCTCCATTCAGTTGTGGTGCAGTTTGTAAATTCCTATGAAAATCGTCGCATTATATCATGATATAACGATGTACCTAAGTATTCCGTAAGAATTACTTCTTCTTTCACAGTAGTTTTGCAAGGAGGTTCCATGCATTTTTTCTTCTCCAGAATTCCAACGTGGAGGCATTTCTTGTATCCGGAGCGTTTAAGGAATTGCCTAGTCCTGGTCATCATGCCTATTCCACATGTAGCCGTACATTCTGACCATTCAGACCAACTAGTCGTATTGCAATCGTCGTTATTTTCGAAAAGAATCATACTTTCGTCGTCTGTGTCGCCGCTACGAACAAAGAGGTTAGTGAATATTCCGAATCCGGTGTTAATTTCACTTACGGGCAAAGTCTATCAGCTACGCATAGCTTTTTCAATACGTTGCGTTTAGCACAATTGGAAATCTTGGCTTTGGTGGGATCGACGTATTCTCGCATCTTGATTCGTACTCCTTTACCGCAACTTGCTGAGCAGGTGCTCCAATCGGTGAAGTTCGTGGTTCGACATTCAGCTAAACGGAAATTTAGATTTTAAGAAAATACGTAAATTTAAGGGTAACGAAACTCACGTCGTTTGTCGTTTTCACTTTCGGTATCTACGACTTCATCGAAATCAAACATGTTATCTTCAGAGCACGATTTTTCGATTATTTTCTGTCTTTTTATATGAAGTCGCGCTACTGGCTTTACTTCGGGGTTATCGAGATTGTAAAATGGAGCTCGTGGGTCTTCCGGATATGTCGCTGTGATACGGTAGATTCTTTCTGGAGGCGTTGTCGGAACTTTTGGCGACTGGAAGTCATCGTTGGTTAAAATTCGTCCGATGAATATCTCAAATCGTGTATTACCGTGTATGATATACCGTTATCTGTACCGGCATCGTATAACGCTAAATCGATCACTTTGTTTTCAATCCATGAGCAATTTTTCGTGCATAAGTTCAACTTCGATATTCCGGTGAACCAATCTGGAGATGGACCTGTGACAGATATCTTCGTAGAACGCGGTTTTTTTTACAAGAAACTATACAACTTACCTAACATAGTTCCCAATGATAATAAGTTATGTCTTTTATCCACTCGGAATTTGGTACTCGTGTTGGAGTTCATGTTCGGATGCCACAAACCGCTCATTTTGATCAACGTTCGAAGTAATTTTTTCTACACAAGATGTACTTAGAGCTTTGTTTCTCGTAAATTTCATCATACGTTACCTTTTCCATGAATTCCGATTGTAGATACGAAGCGGAGCCGTATTCGGCGAGTTGTCTTACACCTTCGGTGGCGTATTGACCTTCGGCCCACATCGTCAAATTCTTAGAATGAGTACACCCGATAATATCGCTGAAATGTGTATCTTGTGGTCTGGTTGGGAAGTTTTTCGGATGAGTGGAATTGGACCAAAGCCCTTGGAAAATGATACTGTACGAAGCCTCATCACAGGCACAACAATCATCGTCGGGACTTGGCTCGGAGTTTTCATCCAATGCGCAAAATGTTTTTGTTATTTGTTGCGAGCAAGTTACCGAAGCAATGTCGTAATTTACCGTTGCCCTAAAAAAAAGTTTCCATTGATTCGCTGATGAGACTCGATGCCATTTCACTTACTTGAATATCAGACAATTACGAGTCGACGGGGCGGTCCATAGAGTATGTATGTCTCGTTTAGGGGAATCGCTTTGTGCGATCATTGTGTTTATTTCATCTGGGCTAAATTGCACCTCCGTATCTCCTGGCATCATATGAAACCATCCAATCGGTTGGCCCACGTTTGCTTCATTTTTTGGCTCGGTGGTCAACGAGAATGACTTGAAGGGGTCAATTTCGTTGCTTTCGATTCCAACTGTGTCGAAACAAGTGAGATGGAGTGTTTTTTGATGTTTAGCCTTTTCAAAAATCAAATCGAGTACTTACCTATGTAGGTGGCCTTCGGTACATAATACCGAGGCTCTTTATTAATCGAAATAGAAAACTTGTTTGTATTTCCGCACGAATCTAATCCCGCTATTGTCCTCAAGATGAACAGACAAAACAAAGGTTCAAGTTTAAAATACATCTCACTTTACTGTAGAATAATCTGCCACGTCGGAAGTATCACAAAATGCAGAATAAATATAGAAAATGATTGTAGCTATAGCTGCTAATAATTACAAAAACACATCTACATCGTAATTTCACCTCGTACATTGTGATGCAAAAGAAATCGAGAATATTAGATAAGAGATTTATTATACGAAAGAAAATTTCCCAACAGTTCAAAGGTCCTTAATTATATTTGAAATTCAAACGATTCCCGAACCGCAAAATATATGGTGCTTTTTTTCACATATATTTAGTCACACTTTCGGAAATCTACCGTTGGTGTTTTTAATTTGCGACTTTACTAACGCGACTGATGCATTTATAAAGACTTTCTTATTGACAATATGGTTTTTACGCTTTCTGCATCGGTAAATCTGGTGAAAAATATCATTTCGCATTTCGCTGACCAGAAATTCACGAAAACTGATTAATTAGTCGGATTAATGTGAACCGATGCACAAGGAAGCGTTTCTGCGAGATGATCTGCGGTTTTGACGCGAAAAAGCGTTATCGGCGAGTGTAACGTGATAAATGACTCTTGCGATTATTTTTTCTTCATCGTGTTCAATTCCGAATTGCTTAAGGTGTCGTAATGAACCTAAATATTATTGAGAACGTTGAAATAATTTTTCGCTTTGGTGATATTCGTAGAGAATTTGCGAAGTGTAATTTTCAAGTGTTAAATTTAAGGTAAATCGTAGTTGTGCCTATTTGGGCGTCATTTATAACCAACGAGATTATTTTGTGTTAGATTTAGAGACTTGAGACTGCGAATAAATGGAGAAAGAAAATGATGGGAACGTTTTCTGGATGAGTTAGCATCCATCGTTTCATTATTTGTATTCATAAATGTATATTTGTTGGGTTACATTTCTTGAAAATGGTCACACTGGTGAGACGGTCGCTCTGATAAGTCAGAGCTGCCTCTTAAAAGATAAGCTCCGCCCACACAGAGGAGATAGGCCCATCAAGAGCAGGGCAGATGTGCAGGAGTACTAACTTGTCAGGCTTCACGACCTTTTGTTGAGACTAGTCATTGTGCTGGGTATTTGACGTCGTGATGAGGAGAAGAAAGGTTCTTTCAATAGGAATTCGAGCAGTTATGATGCGGATACCGAAGAAAACACATCTTCTGATGAGCCTCTTAAGTGAGGTAGATGTTGTAAAGGAGGAGACACTTGATGGTACGGCCATCCATTTAATTTTTGGATACGCGTCCAATGGAGATGGTACCAAGTCGTATAATAAATCGAAGAACCCTCGATAAGTTGGGGAGTGGGATACGCAGTCATCATCCAATGAGACGAGTATGCACTAATAATGATGAAGAATAGATGCAGATGGAATGTTATGAAGCAGGGTGCGAAGCCCCCTTTTTGTTGGATCTTCAAGATAGCTACTATGAAGGGAACACCCAAGTTACATGTGGACTAAAGGAAAACGTTTATTTATACAAATTAATTCGTATAATCTGTTAAAATGGCACACGATTTACAAAAAAAAATGAAAAATCCATTCATCATCTACGACAGCAACAATCTTCAATCTGTTCTGCCATAAATATATCAGACGTACAGTCTCCTCCGGGATATCTGAAACAACCGTTCAAAGAAACAAGTTCCCTGTAGCTGAAGATCCTTCAAAACAAGCTTACCTAATTTCATGAGCCAACGCAGGGCCATCTGGTTCAGCTCCAAAATCTACTAAGAAGTTTGGATCCAACGTTAAACCTCCTGTTTCCGTGTTCACGTCGATTTTAACCATAGTAGCTCCTTTTCTGTAACGTATCAGAGTAATTTGATATAATAAAAGGTTATTTGAGTGAGTGCACAACTTACTTCATGGTTTCTGGGTAAACTGCCTGGTCCCATGGGCTGTACAAGGAGGTAGTGACGTACATCCTTTTACCATCTAAGCTCAACTGAAACATCTGAGGGGCGGCAAGTAATCTTCTACCTTTTACATATACTGGATCATGCAAACCCTAATGAGGTAGTCTGGATTAGAACTTTAACAGTGGATATATCTAGTTTACAACCAAAGATCTAAGATTACTCGATTTTCCGGATCCTTGATCAACTTCAAATCGGTATCTTTTTGTAGTTTACCACCCAAAAATATTTGGCCGACTAATTTAGGAGATGCTGGATTGGCGATATCGTATTGACGTATGTCT
The DNA here is from genome assembly GCA_003261595.1 of Maconellicoccus hirsutus. Taxonomy (NCBI): domain Eukaryota; kingdom Metazoa; phylum Arthropoda; class Insecta; order Hemiptera; family Pseudococcidae; genus Maconellicoccus; species Maconellicoccus hirsutus. The sequence goes on along the minus strand of QBDW01005635.1, from coordinate 4,658 downwards.
CCGTGTAACCAATTGGAAAAATAGAGGTATTTGTCATCCATGGATATCAAAATGTCGGTTATTAAGCCTTAATAGGTCGAGATGTCTATTAGGATGATATATCTCCTCGAGTAATTCAACTTTGTAATCAATTACCAGGAAATTCTGGAGTAATCCATCCTTCGACAGTTTTAGTAGGTACATCGATGGCCATCTCCGCATCCCATGTACCATCTGCTTTGCGGAAGAACCTTAAAGCAAACCGAAAAATCAGAATTGAACATGTAACTAATGCGCTCTCCACCAGGATAATCATACCTGAAAACTTTGCCCATCAGGGCGCATCCAACGAAACCTTGATCAGCTTTGGGATCATGAAGGAATCTGATCTCCAACGGAATTCCTCCTGCTTCGCCCAGATCGATGACCTGCTGTAGGGTTTGCCTAGTCCACGAATACACGTTTAAAGACTGCCCATAGGAATCTGCAATGGAAATACCGTCTCAAGGGGAAGCTCCATTTAAGAAACCTCAAACCTCATAGTACCTTTGTTGCTAGCATCTTCTGCGCTTAAGCCTTTCTTGAAGCATTTAGGAGCGCCCCATTCGGAAGCTATCAAAACGTCGTGATAAGGCTGATACCAAAAATCGTACCCAAATTTAGCCTTCTTATCACCTTTGGTCCATGTACCTGAGGCGTAACGAAACAACTTACTTTCATGGATCACATTACCGAAACTTGATGGCGAATGTACTGACCTTTCAATTCCAACGTTTGGCCATCGATAACCACGAAATCTCCTTTAGCGTTACCTTCGAGATCGCCCATTGCCGAAATTAGTATGTCTCCGGTGGGTGCGCAATGGGTTGTGTGCATTGCGGTCACTCCGAGTTTGTGGATTTCTTCCGGTTCTATGATCTGCGGTTACAAGAAGCGTCTTACCAATACCATTAATCGCACAAGAAAGAAATACCTTTTCGATGAATGGCTTCTTTGCATCTTCGGCATTCAAAATGTAAACTCTGTCGCTATTCAAAGCTGGTATCACGATTTTACTCCGCTTCGCCCCCGGTGTCCCGTAACATCCGCTGCAAGCGTTCCATCCGAAGTGGTGAAGCTCGTCTGCGATGTTTGGCATGTGTACACGATGGATGACCTGTTTGCATTCGCGTTATGTTTGTACTTGAAAAAAAGTTCAGGGATTTGTGGACTTGAAAAGTGGTGGCTTATCACCTGGCTATAAGTTGGACTCTGTGGATCGACGTCAATTACGGCGAAATAATCTGGTCTTTTGTTATTCAAAGGTTCCGGACAAATGCAAATTGTGTAAAGGATTTTTTCCCGTTCGCCGTTTTGGATGGCATCTTGAGGCGAAGCAAATCCTGGCCCTGGAAATAGCATCGCGAAATGACATCATGATTATAATTAGCGATGAGAAAAAAAAACACTCGGTTTTCGAAATGAACCGATTTATCAAAGATGCCTTATCGGTTATTGAAGTTCATTCAAGGGTTTGAACTTGATAGTGAATTCTGAGATGTTTCTACGTTAATTTTATAAATGATTGTTTCATTTTTTTGATTAATGCTGAATTTTTGGTTTCTGCGAGGAAGAAATAGGAGGGAGTGTACTTTTTAAAAATAAATTTAAACAACTTAAATTTGAAAAAACTAATCGATTACGCTAGAAATGATACACAAATAGAAAAGTTGTAAAATTGAAGAAAAAAGTCTTCAAAGTTCTTAGTGAAATCACGGATTTTTTAATAAAATGCCAATAAAATACGTGGAAATATGATTCTAGTGAAAAATCGTTTTAAAAATTGCGTAATTTTTCAATCGGTTCTCTTCAAAAATGAAATTGACATAAAAATAATTATTTTGGCTTTTTTTCACGAGATTTTAGAAACAATTGTTTGAAATATTGCGAAAAATCATATCAGGAAATTTGGTTTCCTTTTTTGACATTTTTCGAAAAAAATACTAGAAAAATGTCTATTCTGGCGATGCACTGAGCCATTAAATTTTCAAGATTGAGGAACTTTTTACCAGCTTTTTTTTGTGCAACAACTAGTTTTTTCGGTTTTTGACACCCCCCCTCACCTCCGCTTTACCACCTTACCCAAGTGGTGTAGTTAAGGGTGGGGGGGTCAAGGGGGTCTGGACTCTCCCTTGAGGTCCTCGAAAGTACTCATTTTTAAATTTTTAATGCAAATTTCAAATTATTTCTAATTATTTTAGTAACAAACAAGTCAAGTAAATTTTTCCATTTTTTGCATTCCTGTTCTATTCTTCAAAAAAAAAAGTTACAAAATTGTAAAGAAAAAAAAATACCCCCCTCGCACCTCCCTGTGCAGGACCCCCCCTCCATAACTGCCTGGCTACGCCACTGCCTTACCCTTTGCATTTATTTCCCTCAATTTTTTGAAAATTGAATTTTTCTGGTTGAGTTACTCGAAAACAAGTCAAAAATCGATTTTATAACCAAATATCAATTTACAAGGATTTCTGATGAAAATTTAAATTTCGCTGGAGGCTCCAGAAACGTTTAAATTGTTGTAATATAGATTAAAAGTGGATCTTTGAGGTCAATATCAAACGGGATAGTAATTTCCAACTTTTTTATTGCGGAAGTACACTGGAAATCCCATTTTTTATGTAAATTGACAAGCTTTATTATTTTTAATTCTCCGAAAACTGAGAAATTGACTGAGTGGGTAAAAATTGAAGGTTTCTTCAACTTGACCTGTTCCGTGAAGACTGAAAATTCTCAATTGCGAAGATATTTTTTCAATTTTGATACTTTAAATTAATCTTATATTGGAGAATTTGAGAAATTGAGCCTCAGAGGAGGGGAAGGGTTAAGCATGGAAATAGTAGGTTTTCTTATTTGAACAACAAAGAGTATCGAGACTCGAATTTAATTTTATAAAATTCAAAGAGGGAAAATTTGTAATTTTTCCCGGAATTTTTTCAAGTCATCAAGCACAGAAATTGTTTCCTCGAAATAGGTGATTTATTTTCGCGTTAAAATAAAATAGTCACGAATGAGAAGAAAAAAAGTAAAAATCAACATGAGCAATACTTACCTTTCGACATGTTGACGTGATTTGTTGTAGGTCTAGGTGCGCATACGTAACAATAATAAACATATAGCACCGTTCTCTATGCCTCGATTAAATACATTCTTATATTCGTGTACGTGAACCTTTTATCGGTAATTATCGTAAGCACTCGATAAGATAAGAATATCGAATTAGAAAAAAATAATACATCTTGGAAGTATAATTCAAATACACGAAACTCAAGTAGAAATACACGCAGGACAGACGACAGGAAATTTCAGCAATTGGAATTAATTTTGGCAGCATTGTACGTTCCAGTGATCTTTTAATTAATTTAACAAACACGTTCTAGTCTAGTGAAATTGATACGGTGACGTAATGGTTACATGCGCACGTACGACTTCTCTTGAGTATGTATACTTTTAAAACATACGAATAAATAAAAAAGATGAAAAGAGAGAAGCGGCTATACCAAGTTGAAACCTAAACACGATAATGTAATACGAAATTACGATTTCATTGTAATTTACAAAACGTTGGTGGACCGCCGGCGCGTTCTCAGGAAATATATATTTGTCTGTATTCCAAAAAAATAAATAAAACAAAGGATGTTTTGCAAAGCGTGTCAAAGCGTAAGTAGGTACTCGGTTGTTGACATAAGATTGATGTTTTACAAGGGGAAAGCCCCTTTTATGGTTATTATATTCATTCATTTATATATTCATCGAAAAGTAACAATTTCAGCGTAATTGAGATGCATACGAGACATGTATGTATGTTAATTGTATGCACGGCGCAACGTACTTTAGAAAATGTTCAAGAATTACGGATATGCAGTGGTTTTTTGATTCATTGTTGTTAATTTTTTTGCGTAATTTTTTCGCATATCTTGGCGTGATTTATGAAAATGTTTTGATGCGAGAAAGTGATGAATACAAAATTAAGTTAATATTCGTAGTGTTCAGTGTTCAAGTATGAAAGTGTAATATTGTTGTTGCAATGTGGATAAGTTGTTGTGAGACTTTCTGATGATGCCATATGGAAGCGAGGTGTAGGAAGTGCAGGAGTGACATTCAGGGATGGACGTCGGAGCGACGCCCATCATGAAGAAGATCAAAGCCGGCAGAAAAAATGGAGCAGCCTGTTGGAAGAATGAAGGAAATAAGATCACCTTAGCTGTTTCTCGAATATAATCCCACAGGAAGAAAGAGCAGAGATAGATTGAAGAAGAATTGGACACCTCAAGCTCCTCCTCAGCAAGTTCCACGCCATGGTTCACAGACTAACCCGCCAGCCGCTGAAATTGCGACTGTGGAGCAAAGTGTCTGATATCTGGTGGTAATTGATGAAACTAATGAGGTACCGATGGCGTATTTGGATTCCTTACTTGAAAAGTGGCAAGCACCAAATATCGGGTGTTTTCGTAGCTGCCCGATGTCACTTCGTGGGACTTGTAATTTTTGTCAAATATTTATCATCATTGCGCCAAATTGTTGATATTAATTGATGAAAATGTCCGGCGTCGAACTTTTCGTGAAATTTTATTGCTTTCTGAATGCAGTTTTTAAATAAAGCATAAATAAATTTAATAATCGATTTGATTTAACGCTCAAAT
>QBDW01005634.1:0-10937 GCA_003261595.1 Maconellicoccus hirsutus | reverse complement strand
TAATTTTTGTCAAATATTTATCATCATTGCGCCAAATTGTTGATATTAATTGATGAAAATGTCCGGCGTCAAACTTTTCGTGAAATTTTACTGCTTTCTGAATGCAGTTTTTAAATAAAGCATAAATAAATTTAATAATCGATTTGATTTAACGCTCAAATTAGTGAGAGATGTCTGAAAAAAAAGTGCAGTGCTTCCATTATGATTTAAAAAGTGATCATTTACCACCTCGTTTCAAATATGAATTTCTGGAGCTAGATTTAGAAAAGGAGGAATATGTAACTAAATTTGGTGCTCGTGCATGCGATATAATCGATTATCTGGTCATTTGAGTTACTTTTTTTCTTTGTTAATTTTCAATTTTTACCTTATCAATAGTGTGGATTTTTATGCGCAAAAATGCCAATCGTTTGCATTTCTTTATTACTTAGCTATTGATGGAAGTTATGATTAGCTTTTAGTTTTCACCTTTGAGATGTTTTCAATTACAAATTGAACATATTTTTCCATTATTTCATTTGCGGTGAAATTTGAGCGAATCGTGTGAAAAAAAAAACTCTGTACTGATAGTGGTGAGTTGGAAAAATCGTCAAGGTCCACGAACGAGCCCGAAACTCTACGAAAGTACCCGAACCACTTTCCACATAAGGAATCCAAATACGCGTACCGATGAGACCTCGATTAGTGTAATCATACGCATATGGTTGCAAAATTTTCAAAATTTACAGACAAATTTTGAATTAAAATACAAAATTTCAAGTCCTGACTCCTAGCGGTTCATTATTGAACTTACGAGAAGGTACCTCACATTAGCGCTCCTACAGATTTTTGCCTGTCCCAATAGATACGACGACGATGACAACAACGAGATACAGAAAATGTATTTTCTTTTTTTGAGATTTTGCTCTTGGGCGATTCACCTCCATAATTCGTAGCCATGGAACTAATGCTAAGAGTCATGAACCCACCAGAATTCACTTTGAATCTTGTAGACGTCATTGTGCTTGTTTGTGAATCCATAGTTCCATGCAGACATAGCATGCGTATGTGGTAGCAGAGTTTCAGATATTTAGTATGTGGTAGCAGAGTTTCAGATATTTAGTATGTGGTAGCAGAGTTTCTACGAAACCCTTATTTGCTGTTTATCACCAACGCAGTCACGTGGTGTCGCGTGATTTTGATTGTAAAAGTAGTTGTTACAGTGTTTCTTAGGACCTAGTTCTATGTATTGCAGATTCTGATTTTTAGTAGCAGAGTTTGATAACATTATTTCGGTCAGGGGTTATTAGCGACATTTTCGTTGAGATGCTGTGACCTTTATCCTGAACTGGGGTCTTATCACAAATGCTCCTAAGCTGACTTCCTTTTTCCTCCTGTCCTTCTCCTTTAAAACATCTCCGATTGTTATACCATAATTCCAAGTCTCTCTTCACTGCAGTTGATAAACCCTTTTTTCTCCTCACTAAATATGCTAACAAGATGTTGAAAATTTAACACTGTGAAATCATCAACTTGCATAAATTATCGTACCTCCGTAGAAGATTTATTTTTTTCATTTCACGCTCTCAGCCGAGAGAAAAGAAAATAATAAATTCGCAAGTGAGATAATTTATGTATTAGTTAATTAATTCTAATAACACAATTATAACCTAAAAGAGAATAAAATTTGAAAAATGAAAGAAAAAAAGATCCATACACGCTTTGACTAATAGTTGGAAAAACGTTTTTTTTTCGTTTTAAAATACATTATATACAAAAAAAAAATAATTTTTCAATTATTAAAAATATATTTAGGAAGAAAAAATATCACTCATACAAAAATTGTACATGGAGAAAACCGCGCTTATTCGCATTGTGATGATGAACCACATAACATAGAAAATCTATAAGAGAATCACGGATTTTGAGACATGATGCTGGGTGCAACTTAAGCTTTAGTGGATTTGGCTGTGCTGTTGGACGCGGAGTCATTAGCGACGACTGGAATTTCGGGGTATTCGAGTTTTACACCGGGTTCGCATTCGAAGACTGGACAGCATTCGGGGAAGGCGGCGGTCTTGTTGGTTTTCTCGGAAAGTTTACATTTCGGGTTAGCTTTCGGTAACGGACCGCAATCTTCTACCAATTCGAATAAGTGGTATTCGCCATTTTCTTCTGGGTCGGATTTAACGCAGGTGGAACGTCCGCAGAATGGAGATAGTTCCCATGATTCACCTGGCTCGATGGTAGCGCATCTAGTAGATGCGAAGCATACGCCGGGGAAATCTGAAAAATATAGTTAGTGGTTACGATGAATGCACCGAGTGGACTACTTCGAGCTCATTGTGTTGCAATGGTATTGCAGATAATGTCACCACGCATTGGTGAACGCCTGATGCGTCTGTGATGTAATACGGAGTCATCTAACGTGTGGTAAATCGTCCGTGTTACCTTTTGAGAAATTTAACGAGCATGGTGTATTGTATGGAGTGTGATGCGAGATGTGAAACCTACACCGAAGAACTTTGATTTCTATCGTGGTGAAACTTTTCCCTAGTACGTGGTAGCAGATCAGTGTTTGTGGAATTAGGCCTAGTGTGGAAATGAATGACCGAAATGGAAAATTATATTTTTTTTCAATACCACATTGAAGAAGGTAGCAGATGCTCTAAAGAAAAAAACTACATCCGATGTCTGCTTGATGATTGGGAAAGACGCCATGAAGCATCACCTTCCTAACTAAATATGGCTGCACTTCTACGGTCAGACCACTCCTTTTGTAATGTTGAATACTATCAACTCCATCTTCCTATCGAATTGAGAGCAGATAACTACGAAGTACGCAACACACTCACCTCTCAACACATCAGCAGGTATAAGTCTTCTGAAGGTTCTCGGCTTGTTATCAGCATCGGCAGCCTTTTCATCGGCGCAGAGAACATTAACTGCTAAGACGCATAGAACTACTAGTGCTTCTAGTACTCTAGCCATTTCTTATCCTGCAAACACAAACGATGAATCATTGATAAGCGACGTCGCATTCACCAAAAAGGAAAGATTTCAAAATCTCAAGTTACACAACGCGTCAAAGAGGTTTAATTACGTTAGCAACCTTGTCAAGAACAATGCTACATTTACGCTTAGTAAATTTATATTAAGTATACACGTTTAATAAACTAATTAACGCTTGGACTAAAGACGCGAAGAAGAAAACAAAAATGTATCCTGTGTAATCGCGCACCTATACGTGAAAATTAAATAATTACATGGTAAACAATGCTAATGTATCATGATAAGATGGGAGTGGATATGGTTATACCGGAATAAACATGTACGCCTTCATTAGCAATTCTGGTGTTTTCTTAAAAAGCCCATACAGCACACACATGAATAATCACCAAACCGTAAAGATTATTCTCTTCATTTCAGACATTACATCAGATGAGACTTTGTCCATAGCATCGGACGAACAAATACAAATTATGTAATTCGATGCACATTTACACACATTAAAAATGGCAATGAATTTGAGCGTTTAAATACATTAGAACTGGTTTATGATTCAGGTCTTCGAGCTGTGGTACTTTTACTAGTCGATATTCTGTGCCAAAGTCTATGAGTCAACTATGTTCTTGTCGTGATGAGTAGGAAGTAATTGTACGATGGTAGTTACAGACAATTACGCAAGATATTTTGCATGTAGTTTTATGGCTTTGTAATGTGAAATTTGAAACTGTAAGAGTAAACGAAAGGAATGGGAACACGTGGTATGGCGGCAGTTTAACATGGTGGAAATTGAGCACCCTGTCAAGACCGGACTCACAGTGCGACAAAGTCCAACATGAAATTTGAAACTGGAAGAAGAAATGAAAGTAATGGAAACACGTGATAGGGGCGGTTCAACATGGTGGAGAATCCACAAAGTGACAACATGAAACTCAAAACTGGGAGAAAAAAATGAAAGGTATGGAAACACGTGATAGGGGGTGGTTCCAAATGGTGGAAGTTGTGCATACCGTCAAGACTGTATCCACAAAGTGACAAACTAGGAGAAAAAATGAAAAGTATGGAAACACGTGGTATGGCGGCGGTTCAACATGGCGCAAGTTGTGCACCCTATCAAGACTAAATCCAATGTAGCGATTAAGTCTAACAAATCATTAAAGTGGAGGTTTGGAATTACCCAATATCACGTAGGTTACTCCTTTTTGGAATACAAGGAGAAGCAGTACTGATAAGCCTACGCTGAAATTCTTCGCTGAGCTAACTTGAATGTATTGAAGGCTTGTCGAATCATTCAATCAACGTTAATTTTTTTCATTACACGTTTAGTACCAACAACGTGCCTAGCACTCCCTCTTATCTTTTCATGGATTACCGACGATAATGCGGAAAAAATGCAAATAATGGGAAAATCAATAAGATACAGATTGCCGATTTTGGAATAGTCTAGCACCGGTTAGATGGAGACGGCTTATAGACGCGTTTATTGTTTGTGTATACGTCTGGTGCTGTTCGCCTCCTGTCATGTTGAAAAATTTATATTCATAACATTAATTATTACAGATTGAATCGTGAAAGCCTTGAGTTACATAAAGTGTGCGAACGCCAACCGTCAGTCCTTGCTGTCCGATGCACTGTTGCCAAAGGGTGATGGAAGCTGTAGTGCGGAGCCAGAGGAAAGCGGTAACGCATGGTAATGTGCGCTTGACTGGAACGAGCTACGGAGACGGTCGCAAAGCGCTGAAAGTGAAAGTTTCTACATACGGTGCGCCGAACACCTACGTTTTTATATTTTTTTCGTGCATATGTGACAAGAGTTACATTCTCGATGGTCATTTTTTTCCTCGCATTTTACAAAGTAACCGGTTGAAATTACGTAATGGCGGATTTTTGGTAAATTAAGGTTACAAATGTACCGGAAATGTAATTATAAGATGGAGCACGTGGTGTTTTCTCGAAATTGGTTACTTGATTAGCTGAACTTGGTATGTGAGTTGGCTCGTCTGCGATTTAGTTTCGGGAATGGTTCGCTTTGACAAGTTGATGGTAATCGGATACCAATTGTTTGGATGAAATGACTAATATGTTAGTTTTTTTTTTAGCAGGGTTTTTACTAAATATTCATTTGTCTATGTTGTGAACTGTTGTTGTGTAATTATTCACGGTTGAGAAAAGGGTTTTCATGTCGAATCACAACTATCACAAGGTTGACGACGTATTTCAATTTTATTACTTGGTTTTTCTCTTCTGTCAATGGCTTTATTCTCAAAATAACCTTAATTTCCGTCGTGTGATTTTACAGAAGTATCGATCAGTCGGATTTGACCAAGGTTATGTCGGGTGGAAATTCGCGTTGTAATTATAGAAGACATCGAGGATTACATGGTAGCAGATTCAGAACGGATATGAAGGGAGTTGGTGTTATTTGGAACCATGTGACATGAATAGGTAGGTTTGGGTACAAAATTTTCAAAATGAACCCAGAGTCTTGTAGTTCTGTTTCTAGTGAAGTAAGCATCAGGTTTTAATATGGAGATAGATGCCTTTCGCTTGATTTTTTTTAATGGCGTACCTTTGTTTGATGGTCCATCTTGTTGACTGCAATTCTCAATCAAGTGCATGATGGACGGACACTACCTGCGAAGCTCAGCTAATGATACAACATTGTTGTGAAGATAGCAACACGCTAATGAAAGTTGTAATGAAGAGATAGACAACTGAGACTTTTTGATTTAAGGAGAAAATAAGAGTGTACCTTAATTTTCAACAAAATTTCTCAATGTTTTGACATTTGAGTGGTTTCTAACCTAACCACACTTTGCGGAGGCACCAAGGTCTAAATGATCTTTTGAGGGATTTTTGTGTAGCTTAATCAAACCTAACCTAACTTCTCTTTGAAGAAGTATCAAAGTCCGATATAACATAAGCTCTCTTTGAGTACGCACCAAGGTTTGAGTGATTTTTTATACCTAACCTCACCTAACCACTCTTTGAGGGGGTACCAAGGTCTGAGTGACTATCCTTTAATGGATCCAACCAAAACCCAATAAATTGAAAATGATCATACAGGTATTCTTTGATCTCTCCTAAAGTTGAAAAGCAAAAAGTCTGCTCTTATCACAGTAGGGACTACATCATACATCGCCAACGTTAAATTAATGAAAGGTGAAATTCAACTCGAATCAGGGCATCATGAAAAGAAATCCCTCAAGCTTTTTAACCAATCCTGGAATCTCAGATGAAGACATCTTCAAGTTACAGATTCTGAAGCGAATTAATCAACAAGGGCCTACTATCCAAGGCCACCTATTCCCGGAATCGAAAATCATAGTGCGACGCTCAAGTTCCAATTCATTTCGAAGGCTGTGCAACTCGTCCCATATGATCACAGCCTTCGAAAATGGCGTTCCTGATTATCGTAATCACACGAGAAAAGAAAAATTGAATACGTCTCAGACGGACAATTGTTTTGATAAACGCGTTGCAAGCGGTATTTACAAACGAACTAACCGATGCTCATTGAAACTCTCTTAACTGCCCGTTTAAGCGTGCAATTACCCTGAAACCTTATAATTTACCGATTACACATTACCGTCATTGTGTTTTCTAATTACGAACACAGCGTGAAAAAGTGCATTAAGTGGTCGATGATTTTATTGCTAAAATCTATCCGCAGGCGTCATCTACGTAAACGCGAACGGCTGCTTACTTCATTGTATCAGATAAGCCTTCCGTATTATTTTTCATGGCTACTCGCCAACGTTTCCACCATTAAATTGGGTGGATCTCGAATATAAAGGTTTATATAACTAATGCAATCCGGCGATCGTCTTACGTGAGCGATTAAAATTTTTCGAGCAAATTAATTCGTCAGTTAATCGAAGAGAAACTCGCCCGCGAAAAAATTTCCCATCGTTAACGTCGAATTTATCACGCAGGGTAAAACAAGTTTTGCAGCTGGAACTTTCCACGTGATATATTTCGAAAAGTACATCAGGGATTTACGCCGGTTCTGCGCTTTCGATTACGTAACGGTAGAAAAATTCAGATATAAATTTAATCCGAAATGATAATTAATATAATAAATGTCAAACGATTTCGGTTGAAAACTCACCGAACATGTTCTCCGGTCGGTGATTCTTTCTCTGACGAGTTACTTTCGACTGGCTCGTTACATTGTTGATCGACTTTAATGTAAATACGTCTAGTACGATCATTAGTTAAGCCGTATGATAGTGTTAATTCGACAATAAACGGCGGCGATTTTAATAAAGTTACGTTAATAGCCTAGACCAACTGGTAGAAAGAGGGAAAGGCCAAGGTCTGATTTTGCAGTTCCTAGTTAATTTATTGATGTAATCTCTCCTTAACGCGTTAATTGTCCGCGTTTATTCGGTAATGTTAGCGTTTAAATTATTCCAAATATATCAAGGATTCTCTTTGCACGTTCCCGATGACTCATTTTTGCTTCCCGATAAATGTTTTTCGTTGGACGCCCAAAGTTGATATTTGGGTCAGTGAAGAATTCGATTCGGGTGGCCAAGGTTGCTAGGGAATTTCGACGAATTTCTTTTTTTCGCATTGGAAGTTGAATTTGCGAACTCAAGGTTGAAGGTTGGTGAATTTCGAAGAATCACTGAATCAGTAGTGAAATATTTCTTGGCGTGCATGCAAAAAAACATTACTGTTGTTGATGACTCCCAATGACTAAGAAGTCCGGTGTTTTTTTTTTCACTAATTCATTTTTAAAATAGCTCCGTATTAATTGGTTTTCGTAGAATCAATGATGAGTGTACGCGAAATTTGTTTTACGTATAATATATTTTACTGAGGAACGAAGCTGTTGAATTTAGCTTGTAACGTGACTAATACTTTCAAATGTCTTGATCGTCTTGGTCAGAATCAGCTTTAGTTTTAAAATTGGCAAATACTTTCCTATTACTCGATAACTAATTTTCTTGAATTTTTGCCTTAATGTTATGTTTTTTCTATTTTTCATAAGATGAGTAAGTAGTAAAACAATGGTTATCAGTATCAATCATTAATATTCAGCAACAGCGAGTAATGAAAATATGACACATAATGACGAATTTGTATAAATAGCAAAAGGATTTCGAGTACCTATTGTACTTATTTATTTAATAAATAACTCGTATCCTGAAAATACAATTGAAAGTTTTTACTTCAAGGGATGAAGTATTTCAGAAAATACTTTACTTTTTTATCATTGCTAAATTCAACCAGCAATTAATTCATCATAGACAAAATAACATGTTTAAATTATTCATTTTTTAACTCGACAATAATTGAAAACTTTTTTTTGTTTGTTTATTTTGTGTTCAGAAAATAAGTAGTTGGTAGTACCGAATGAACGTCATGTAAGCGAATTTTCAGTCGTCAGTTCAAGGTTGGCTACACTGTTACATTGGTTTTTCGTTTCATGTCGAAAGGAGCCGATCATTAAATTTGAATTGAAAATTGAAATTGAATTGAATATTTGAATAATTTAATTAATTAGAAAGGGAAAAAAAGCGCCGCGATAGAATTTTATTAATTTTACAGTATTAGTTAGGTAGTTCTCATCGGTTTAATAGATTTCATCGGAATGTTTGATAGTTGAAGTTGAAGCTTCAATATGTTAATCGAAACACGCGATCATTCAGCAAAATTTCTTCTTTCTTCCAAGTGATATTGAAATTAATTTTATGATTTTTCTTACTGCTTATAGCTCTTTAATCGTTTGGAAATTGACTTGGTTGAAATAAGAACTCGAAGATATCAAAATGCTGCATCTTCATTGGCGTATTGACTCGCGAACTTTTCCAAGATCGTAAACTTTGAATCGGTAAGTGGTAAGTGCATTTGAATTAATTACATCGAGTATCTTCATCGACGTTCGCTTTTTCATCTTACCGACGATTCCATAAAAACCAATATCAACCAAATACCCTTGTGCCCCAATTTCTTGCACGCCATCATCAAACCTCATCGACTACCTCATTACCCATTATGGAAACAATTACTCGTACATCCTTGAACGCACACTAACGCATTACGGCGAAACTCGTAATAAAAGTTTTTAACGCAATTAACATACGAATCTGCGAAATGATCGTAATAAACGATGGCAAAAGATTAAAAGCATCGCACTCTGACACTTTTTGACAATTTAATAACCCATAACGACGCGCCTCCTAATTACGGCCATAATTCAATTTAAAAAATCGCTAACGAGTAATCTGACATTCAGAAAAAATTTTTTCTTAGGTACATCGCCACCAAGGACGAGGAAGATTTTACTCGGTGTACCGTTATTCGCGAACCAGTCTGTACAAGGAGAATCTAAGGACGAAGACCTGGAATTTAAATATTTCACCGATTCAATATCCAATCAAGGTTTAAGTATCGGTGAAATTTATCTACCTTTTAAAGCGTGAAAATACCTAGTGCCTCGTCACATCCTGTTTTTCCGCCCGAAACGTCGTAATACAAATTAACGAGAAGTAGAGTGAAAATGGTCATAATTGCAAATACTAATTACCAAAACAAACTCGCGCGAGTTTTCCTATTCGTAATTACTTCATCGTGAAATTTCACGCTTCAAAGGAAATACTTTTTTCTTCAAATACGAGATGAGGTTAGTACGTATTTTTCAGCAAACAACGAGTTTTTTACCTCAAATGATCCGATTGTCGACGATGGAAAAGTGTTGATTGATGACGGGAAAAATACAAGTAATTAGGTTAATGTGTTTGTCGCTGTTCCACAATCGTTTACCGTGTAATGGAAGTGATTACGAATGGAGTGATTTTCGAATCCGAAGCTATTACTTGTACTTGCGCTTTATGTAAATACCGTGTAAACGTTTCGGAGAAATTTTTACAAACGTGACCGTAAAAGTAAGATTTCTCGGTTATCTGATTCAAGATGAAAAACTGTGAAAACTGATTCAACGATCATTTTTTCTCTAGCATAATGACGAAGGCTTTCGTAGATTCATTTCAAACAACATTCTAAAGGAAGCATCCCTACGGTGGAGATTTGTCAAGGAAATTCCGGCCTATTGTATCGAACATATTGACCGCTAATTGTTTTCGTTCGATGATCATTTTGAACGAATGACAAAGGAACCACAAAACGCGAAGACCGCAAATGAAATCGTTATTTTTTCATAGAATAAATACTCGACGCCGGTAATGAAATTTGGGAAAAACACGTCCTTGAAAATGGTTCGTTTTGTTAAACCTATGCAAAGTGAGAAAATTACGTAACTTTCTTGCCCAATATTATGCATTTGTCTATGAAATGAACGAGAAACGACAAATGAAAATAAAATCTACTAACGAGAAAACGCAGCATTGAACTCGTTTCGATTCTGCACGCAATCTTTTCAACAGGTTACTACCATTTCTTAATATAAGGTTACGACCTATTTATCACATAATCTATTTAGTTGTGTATCGCTTAAAATATTATTTTTGATATTTTGCAATGATTGTTACTCAATGTAAATCATAAGGATTTAGATCCGGTTGTAAGGCTACCTCAGACGGTGGTTTTTAATCGATAATTTAGATCTAGTAGCGTAACAGTTGTCGATGGTCAAAACGTGTAATTATTAATTTCCGTCGGGTTTTGAGTTTTTTTTGGCCGTTTTTTCGGAATAAATTCCGATTATAAAAGCCATGGACTGGAGCACATAATTAACGTGTTAACTTTCCATTTCGTTTGAAATATATTAAAAATATGAAGTTTTATCGAAACGTTAGATAATGAAATTAGATGTTTTTTAAATTTTTAAAATTTATCATATATGAAAAAAAAAAGAATTATCTAGATTTAATTATATACTCAACTTTCGTTTTCAAATAAAGAAAAAGGTTCAGTTTAAAATTCAAAATTCTTGAATTTTTTTAAAACATGAAAAATTGATTAAGATAAAAATTAAAAGAAAA
>QBDW01005631.1:0-30408 GCA_003261595.1 Maconellicoccus hirsutus | reverse complement strand
AAACAAACCTCCTCAGCTCCCACGTCTCTAGCCTCTAGGCTGTACACGACGTGGCTAAATAAAATATTAAAAAAAAAAAAAAAAAATTATATTTTCAGTGGTGTAACCCTTCACCCTTCTTCATTTTCCGTTCTTCCAAAAATTCATTTTCAATTGAGTTATTTTGAATAAACACCTATGAATATTTTTTTCACTTTCATCGAAAATATGGACACCTGCGGTCTCCGTTTAGTTTCATTTTTCAGAAAGTAACAGGTAATGACCTTAAATAAAAGACATCGGTAGCTAAAGGAAAAAAAACCCTGAAAAACGTTCAATGAAGATGTATTGCTCCAGTAGTCAATTGGTCCACTGGCTCTTTGGTCCATTTCCCATTTCTCCATGAGCCTTGTCACGGTACGTTTTAGTGTTGCTTGTCGGTATTAAACAATACAACGGTGACAAGGATATCACCAGCGGGATCTCCTCTAACATGACCAGTGGCGTTGCCTTTTTAATGCTCCTGAAGTGTTAATTCGATTTTGTGAAATTCACAGTGAAGATACCGGCAACGAAAGTATTACAATGTTTAATATCACATTTTAGGGGGGTGGAAAAATCACGCCTATTTGGTAACGTGTCATTTACACGCTACGTCAGATGCTCTTCGAGGAGGTTTAAATATTGAAAAATTCAAAGGTATGAAATCACACATTTTTTAGTTGAAAGTGAACACAACGATAAAAAAGGAAACCTGCTACGAACTTAATCTTTTATTGGGAACTTTTCTTTTCAAGGTAAATAATAGAAATAAGCTATTGTAATAAAAAATATGTAAAACGAAACTCGGATTTGTTATGGTATTTTTTACTTTTGTAACCGGAAGCTTTATATTTGTGGATTTTGTCGTCGAAGTGAAAAAGATGTATGCGAAAACAAGACGAAGACTCGGAGGACAGTGCATTCGCTACAACGCAGAGGGTGGTGGCGTGAATCATCGTGGAGAAAAAGGAGTTTTCAATATAAAGTGACGATGGGTTTAAGAAAAGACACAACCTTACCCTTTGGAAAAATACAAGTTAAAAAACTGGTCCATGGTTTTGTTATTTAAATAAAACCTTTTGATAAAAGACCCCGTGGTTACTGTTTTATTAAACGACGACATAGTACGTATTACCAAGAAAACGTAATGAATTCGCGATAAATTCACGCTTCGTAATTGGTAAATATGCCTTTTGAAGAACACCAGGAACCAGGAACCTATGCAGGTGTACATTTTATTTCCTTTAATGGTACTTCGTATGTGGTACGAGATAGAATGGCTCGAGAAGAACACCCTTTAGTCCAAGATGGTTTTTTTTCCTTCTATTAAATATTCGAAATTCTTCGCGTATATTTCGGCGAACCTAATTTGAGAATTATTAAAATCCCCAAAACAAACCCCTTTTTGCTCGAATGATTCCGAATTCCGATGTACACTGATTTAGAATTCGATACGAGTGCGATTTTGATATTGTACTTAGTGAAGGATTTAAAAATGGGTTCGTTAAAAGGTTTCAGGTATTTGGATTTTAAAAAGGGTCGTGTTTGCTCTATTCACAGACCATGATGCAACTGACCGATGACGGCGAATGAACGAAGAAAAATTGGTCGAAGTATTCGTTATCACGGTAAACCTGATACGATCTAGATTTAGCTTAAGATTTACCATGTGATGCCGGCAGTGTTACATGATTCGTTTTTAGCCGCCTTCTTATCCACGTTGTAATCCTAACCCTATGGTCAGTTTTGTCAACCATGCTAGGCGAAAGCGTAATATGAATTTTGTGGGTTCGATGGGCTCGAGGAATTATTGGCGAAATGTGGTATATCGTCGAGAAGGGTCACCTCAACGATTAAATGTAGCACCTTCGATGTAGCATATTTTTTTAAAAGTATTTTAGTCTTTGGAGTTATTTATGGAGAAGTTTGTACAATTTGAGGGGCTGGTGAAATGCTACAATAACGTTCATTTTGCTCAAATTCCAATAATTTCCATATAAAGTGGTAATTTTACTATGAGCTACAAAAAAAAGTGAAATTCTCTAATTACTCTTTCAGGTATTGAAATTTTTAGAAATTTTTAAATTTAATTAAGATACAGTGAAATTACATTCCAATAAATTTTGTTTCAATAATTTTCCCTCCAAGTTGATCTTTGGTTCACAAAACCATCAGAAGTATTTCCAAATCAATCAAATTTATTTACTTGCGTCAACAATAATAACTTAGAAAAAAACATCAACAAAAACAAATAACAATATAAATATTAAAGTATAAATAATTATAATTATATGGTAAACGAAAAAGCCATTATTATATATAAAAAATAAAACAAAAAAATAAAGATGAAAACAGGAACATTTATATCTGACTATATAAACCTGTACTTTTTAGAAATTCGAAAAGTTTTTTAACCTTTGCCTCCTTGTCAGTTAATATTTCCTCCATTGATCGTCCTAAATGATTTTTTCTCTTTACTGTGAATCTGCGACATTCCTCGGTGATATGTTTTGTAGTAAATATTGTATTCACTTTTTTTACCCTTTCATCAAAAAGATAGGTTCACCAATGCTGAGGAATTTCATTGCTCGCTTAAACGCTCCAAAGTGGCTGAAAAAATTAAAAATGAGAATCCGCTATGTAAAATTGAGTGAATTTTAAACTATTAAATTTTTTTAAAAATGGTTTCTGAATTTTTCAAAAAAAAAAACTTGAAAGTTATTGAAATGTATAAAGCTGAAATTTTGGTTACATTTAATTTTCAGCGCACTTTTTCCAAAATTCCAACTTTCCGTAAAATTGGAATCGTCTCTCAGCTGTGTTTGCTGATAACACCTCAAAAAACATGAGGTGGTGAAATTCAGTGATGGGATATCCTGGGAAATTACCCAAATCGTAGGAAGTTTTGAGTCGCATGGGAATTGTGTACCGTGGCGCAACAACTAGGAGGTACAGGGGTACCTTGTACCCCCACCCCACATTTTTACTATAATTATGAATGCGTTTACAACAAAAAAAAAGCAACATATCCAATATACATGACACCTATTCAACATAAAAACTTGATTATGTGAATATTAAGTACCTTAGTATTTCAAAATAGGCATCAGAAAATCCAATTCTGTTTCGTGGGAAGAAGATGGACTTGGAAGATATTTTGAAAGCTCGAAAAATTGATGTCGAAGAAATCAGGAATAAAACATTTTCGACCTCTTTTTAAAGCAAAAATTTCCTAGTCAAAAGTTTTCTTCCGAAAATTTAATCCACATTTTTCAAAATTTAACTCCTGAAACCAAATCTATTTTACCAAATTTTACTTTTTTTAAAAATACTTTTTTGTTTATTTTTTTCAATTTGCGCTGACATTTCGACCAATTATCATGCATAGTCAGTGGTACTATTTTGTTGTTTTTTTGGCCACTTAAAAAAAATATTACCCATTTTGTTCATTTTTACTTTCAAAGTTTTGTGTTCGTTTTGTACATAATAATTACTTAGGTAGTTATGATAAAGATGAATAAACGTTTGGCTGTTTTGCAATTTTGCAAATTTTTTCAATTAAACTTTCAATTTTTTTGATGATAGAAGCGCGGTTATAGGATAAAACCAAAATGAAGAAACTCGAATTTGAATCATCTTCAATTAAATATGTGAGAAAATCGACGGAATTTTCACAATGCAAAAATTAGAAAAAAAGGGGAATTTTTTGATGACTCGTGGATGATGCGGGAACAAAATTAGAAACCGTGAACAAACCTTAAACACGTCTTTTGTTACCGTTACGGTTATTTACGAGCGTGGCACGGTGCGAATTATACGTATCTTACTCATTAATGTGTTCGTATTCTCGGTATAGTCCTAGAGTTCAGTATGAGAAAGTGACTTGAAAGGGTTGAAATTTGGTACCTAGCTCAAAAGTTAGTGTATATAGACCTTTATCAAAAACACCAATCTGCTAATCCGCCGTTGCTGCTTTTAAGTACAGCGAAAGCTCGAAGTTTTGAGCTTTTGGTGAACTTTTCATCGAAAATGTTGAAAGTTGAAAATGGTACCGTTTTATAGGATTTTTCACGCTGAATCCGAATATACCGGTCTGCCAACTCCTAGGTGCTGCCTAAGGGGTGCCAGACGGGTTTAAAGGGGTAAAAACACGAAAAATCGGGTATTTTCGTGGGTAAATTCGAATAGAAGAGGGGGTGAGGGTTGAAATTGGCGTCATTTCGTAGTATTTTTCACGCTGAATTCAAATATGCTAGTCTACCAACCCCATGAGTACACTAAGAGGCGCCATATCGCGGTAAAGGGGAGAAATTTCGAAAAAAACGGCCATTTTTTTGTCGCATTTACGTTCAAAGCTGAAATGTTGTTATAAAAATTTTTTTCTAAAAAAAAATAATTATTATAAGGAGAAAGTAGACAAAATTTCCTTTCCAATGATGCTTTCAAAATTTTTCTAGTATAATTTGTCACAATGCGATAAGTGCGAGAAGAAACTGAATCTAGCGGTTGGCTGCATATTTTGAAGATATTTTGTGACGTTTACATTAATATGACTTGCGCGGAACTAGATGGCGCATTTTTTCACGCCTGTGGCTTCGCGACAAATTGTACTAGAAAAATTTTAAAATCATCATTGGAAAGAAAATTTCGTCTGCTTTCCCCCTATTATAATTATTTTTTTTTAGAAAAAAATTTTTATCACAACATTTCATAAACGCGACAAAAAAAGGGTCCGTTTTTTTCGAAATTTCTCCCCTTTACCACGATATGGCGCCAAAGTAGGATACTTTTTGTAAAAATCGCCGTTTTTCGCGTTTAAAACTCAAAAAAAGGTATCCAATCGAGGGGGGCTAGAGTTCAAAAGGGGGTTTTTGAGATGCTAAATCTAACTGTGGTATTGGTTTTTCGATTGGAAGAGATTTTTATCAGCGACTTTCTAAGTGAAAGTTCACAGATTGATGTTTTTATAGGAAAAAATTGCAAAATTTCGTTTTTTCTCCTGAAATTGTATCGTTAAGTCACAAATTTGATGAATCGACTAAAGCCCATTGAAATTCGACCGAAATTGAAAATTTGCATGTGTTACCAATTTTACCGGAATTTGGGATGTATACAAATCCATATATTATTTGATTCCGGTGAAACGCGATGCGAGTTGGCACGTAACTTACGTGGTAGCGACTGGGCGTCGCGTTCCCGGAAAAGGTTCTTTTGTAAGATTATAATATGCCTAACTTTTAAGCGTTTATAACTTGACGAGTTTTCAGGTTACGAATCTGCGATGTGAAGCATTATATTTCTCGTTAAATTATCTACAGGAATCACCCAACACCGAGGAAATTTTTTTTTCCTTGTACGGTTATTCCTTATTTGTATAACGAAATGGATTTTTATGCAGCCCTAAAAGGCCAAATTCGGGTATAATTAGTAACATTGATGCAAATTTTCAATTTCGGTCGAATTTCAATGGGCTTCGGTCGATTCATCAAATTTGTGACTTTCAGCGATACAATTTCAGGAGAAAAAACGAAAGTTTGCAATTTTTTCCGATAAAAACACCAATCTGTGAACTTTCACTTAAAAAGTCGCTGATACAAAATCTCTTCCAATTGAAAAACCAATACCACAGTCGGATTCAGCATCTCAAAAACCCCCTTTTGAACCCTAGTCTCCCTCGATTGAACACACTTTTTTGAGTTTTAAACGCGAAAAACGGCGATTTATACAAAAAGTATCATACTTTGAGGGGTCATAGATCCACTTGGGGTTGACCTTGGGGGCTACAAATCCATACGAGACGGTTTCAACTCAAACCCTACCACATACTGAAATTTCAGTCAAATCGAAGACATCCGATTTTTTTCGGCCCTCCTTCATATCTAGTGTAAGCGAGGCGAATACACCAAATTTTATCCTCTTTTAAGGTGAGACCTCAACGAACTTTCTATTTTGTCTCTTATCTCGTTCAACCGTTCGGCTTCGAACAAATAGTCGAGTAAGAAACGGTTAACTGGTGGTCAAACCCGGACCATGTCGTGTTGCTAGCCTTAAGTGGTCCTGAAACTGCGGCAATTTGCAATTTTTGCGACGAACGATTTTACGCGCGATTAAATTACCTCAAATTCACAAATTTTGGTTGAAAATTCATATGCATTGATCTATCGCAAGTTACATTCGGCCATATGTAAATTAATACTTTCAACGAAGATTTTTCACTCTTCAAAATACAAATCGACTTCAAATCTGCGTTTTTCGACCATAAAAACAGTTTTTTTGAAATATCACACAGCAAAACTTGAAATTTTCTAAATTTTCTGATTTTTTCAATTTTTCTGGTATACTTTCTCTTCTCCAAAATGCAAAATAACTTCGGATTTGAATTCAGCGACCTTGAAAATGTACATTTTGACATAGCACATGTTAAAATCCACAATTTTCATGTTTAACCCTTCCCCTGTGGTTTACCCCTTACTCCAAAATGAAAAATGACCTCAGATTCGCACTCAGTGATCTCGAAAACGTAATAAGAGACATGAAAAAAATTTTTAATCGCCATATAACCTTAAATCACGTTTTTTGGTTGTTTTGGGCCATTGTGCGTCGCTCATTACGACGTTTTTGGTAATGAAATGTCAGAAAGGTACGTCATGATTTTCTCGATAATTTTCAATGATTTCTTAATTAAATATTTTTTTTAATTTTTAGGGCATTTTTGTTTCTAAGAAATGTTGATTTACAAGTGTGTTAGTCAATTGATCCCTATTTCATTGATTTTTTTTTTATTTTCGTATCAGAAAAAAAAAACAAGAGATTCAAGTACTTAATTGATAAATCCTCAAAAATTCTCAAATCTTCGTTTCCTCGCAAAAAATGACCCTGACTAAATCTGATTCGTGGTATTGACAGGGAGATAAAATACTTGGAAAAGAGTAAGATAAGATTTTGGCATAACCAGCAGAGAGGGGTTAGTAGGGCCAAAGTAAAAAAGAAATGAAACTGTGTTACTCTGTTAAGTTAGTACACTCACAATAGCCCACCAGTACTTATCTGGGGCGAGAATCAGTCGTAAAATCTCTTAACTCTTCGTAACTTCACCAGGAAGCTTCGTTTTTATATCTGTTTCTTAATTATTTCAAATTTCAAGGATTAGTAAACAATGTCGGAGAAATAAAAATATGTGTCATACCCTCTCTCTTTTTGTTTACAAGAATACAATGTATGCGATTTCCACCTCATTACCCTCCTCTGCCCCGCCAAAACACCACGCTAATCCGCGTAAGCAACTATTTTAAACGAATTCGATACGAGCTGTGTATAAAACTCGCAACTCCAGCGTATCAGAAATCTCACTTCTGCGTCATCTTCACCTACAGAAACTCTTTTGAAAACAATGATGAAAACTCGCAAAATAAGATTCGTTGACGGACCATTTTAGTAATCCGTTTCCCACCCAAAAACACATTATTTTAACCCTTGGGCGATTGATTGGAAAAGTCTTGTATACGCTGGTTAACTCGTAGCGTAAATTCTTCACGGTAGGACTTCCAACAACTGGATTCCATTGTCATATCCTCGCCACGCTGAAGGTTGTAATGTAAAAAAATCACACGAATAACGGTACCATTGTTTTCGAACAAAAAACGAGTTGATTTTACTTTATCTAATTCGCATGGTTGCAGAGTTTACATTGACCAAGCGGATATCTGCAGTGAAAAGTAATCGAATTCTTTTCAGGTTTTATCTTAAATTTTAGTGAGAAAGTTGCCGAACCCACACAGCGATAACTGTAAATTTTATCGTCGTGTTAGGATGGCCTCGTGATAAAGAAAGATAAAGAGCGAATATAATTGTGCAAATACGAGGTAATTAAATACTATAGATATTTTGGGTACTTTGAGGATGAAGTACAAATGCCACATGGAGCATGTTTATGTCCAGGAAGAAAAAATGATGGAAAGGTTGGGCATTGATGGAACTACATGAGGAAATATGCGCATTGAAAATATAATAGAATCGGATTGCGAATATTGGATCGTGTTATACTCGAGTTCCATTGTCGGTGACCGATATAAGAAATTGGACTTGGGTTATAGGAGATTTTACACAATAACCATAGCATCGTCTATAAGAGAGTACGCACTTTAAGCGTAGAAAATAACATTGATTAAGGATAGAGGGTGGAAATCCTGACGGAAAGATGCGGAATGGCCGGTCGCATATACAAGATGCATATGCACATACATGACATAACCTTTTATCGAACGTAAAAAAAAGTATCCGAGAAAATACTGGACAGGGTAAAAAGGTTTTACGTTGAATTAAAAGCGCGGTACAGCTGCTGCCAAAAACGTATATTCTCAATAAAGAACCGATCGCGACAAAGGGCTTGATAATCAGCCATGTATAGGGTAGTAAAAGTAAGATTGGGGTAAACCAATTATTCATAAAAATGGAAATATGCATCCCTTTCACATGTAAACGTTCGCCATTTTGATTTTGATTTCTTACTATTAACTAGTTTCCCTTTCGATTTGAATATTTTTTTACTTTTCGCGCTTGACAGATTTTAACGGAAAGTTAAACAATGAAAAATGAAAAATATGAATTATGAAGCGTTATGTAAATTTACGCTGACAACTCTTACGTTATTTTTCCTCATTTCGGCGAGTTTTTTTCGCTCATGGAGATTTCAATTGATTCTGTGTCTTTTCGAGACGCTATTCAAATTATTTTGATGACCGTTTTGAAACCGACGTTATTAGTTGGCCCTCTCTTCGTGAATTTTTATTTGGCCGGATTTCTTACGAGACGTTGATTTCGCGTAGATTTCGAAATGAGCTCGGGTTTGATATTTCTCCGCATTTTATCCTTATTTGGAGGTCGTCCTGAATTAAAATTATATCCGATTTTGGAAAAACACAATTTTACTGAGGGTTTCTGTAAAATTTCTTCGTTGTCGAGCAACCTATCGAAATAATCTTTTAAACTAGAAATGTTCAATGGCGAATTTAGCTCATAAAAAATGAGTTTATGAGTGAAAAAAGAGCTAATTTAGGAAAATTAACGAAGGAGCGAAAAAATTATGAAATTTTTCCTCGTCTCATTTCCGTTAATTGACCGAAAGCCCAAGAAAAGACCCTTGTGTGTCATTTTGAAAAAATCGTATTTTATTTATCACGTGTTTTTACCTGTGGATTAACGTCATGTAGGCTACTGCACCTAAGGCCAGAAGTGTAATCAGGAGGAAGGATTGGATGGAAGAGAGGATTTGGGAGGACCTGAAGAATTGATATTTTTTCAATTTTTTTCATATATTAATTTTCCCATTATTTTTTAATATCTTTTTATTTAAAATTAATAATTTAAGAAATATTTATAAAATGAATAATTAATCAAAAATATAGCATAAATTGAATAATCAAAAAATATATTTTAAATTGACCAATTAAATATTATAAATTACCGACTATTTTTCTAATTTAAAAATTAATATTTTTTTCGATGAAAAATCACAATTTAGACACAAAATTCTTTGCGCTTCTCTTTTTGAGGAAGCTACTGATTCTGATCATGGTTCGAGCAGATCTACCAAGTGTCAATTTTGTAGGTATCAATTGAAAAATAATCCGTATTTTTTCAATCCTGAAAATCGCGTGAAAATCTTTATCGTTCAAGAATTTCCCTGTATCTGGTTCTTAGGGAGATTTTTTTAACAGAATTCTTTTTCCAAATCTTGATTCTGATTTGGGAAATTTTCAATTTCTCGAAACAACCATTCATCGATTCGGAAATTTTTTCTCGTTGAATTTTTGAAGCTGTCAGCTTGGCTTCTATGTGTGTCAACTTGGAAAATATATTTCATTAAGGTAATTCAATGAACATTTGAGTTGAAAAAATCAGAAGTATCCACAGAGGCCATCGGGAGAGAAAACAAGCCTAATATAAATTTTACAAAAATAAAGAAACGCCCGCAAGTCCGCAAATGATACATTTGCACAAAATCAACGAAACAAATCACAAGCCTCAATTTGTGTATAATTTATTAACTGAAATAGATTATGAAAAATCGCCTATATTATGTAATAGAAATTTCTCCGGTCTTTCCAAAAAAGCCAGACCAGATGCATTTACCCCCTTGCCCCCTCTCCCCTTTTGACATTTGAGTTGAAAAAATCAGAAGTATCCACAGAGGCCATCGGGAGAGAAAACAAGCCTAATATAAATTTTACAAAAATAAAGAAACGCCCGCAAGTCCGCAAATGATACATTTGCACAAAATCAACGAAACAAATCACAAGCCTCAATTTGTGTATAATTTATTAACTGAAATAGATTATGAAAAATCGCCTATATTATGTAATAGAAATTTCTCCGGTCTTTCCAAAAAAGCCAGACCAGATGCATTTACCCCCTTGCCCCCTCTCCCCTTTTGACATTTGAGTTGAAAAAATCAGAAGTATCCACAGAGGCCATCGGGAGAGAAAACAAGCCTAATATAAATTTTACAAAAATAAAGAAACGCCCGCAAGTCCGCAAATGATACATTTGCACAAAATCAACGAAACAAATCACAAGCCTCAATTTGTGTATAATTTATTAACTGAAATAGATTATGAAAAATCGCCTATATTATGTAATAGAAATTTCTCCGGTCTTTCCAAAAAAGCCAGACCAGATGCATTTACCCCCTTGCCCCCTCTCCCCTTTTGATGTCTCCGAGTATTGATGAAAATATTTAAAAAATTTAATTGGAGGATATTGATGAAACATTTTTTAGCTATGAATAAGTTCGGGATGTTGGATGTTGGATCCTGGAAAATAAATGGAAATTACTCAATAAAAAACTATGAGTAATGTTTGAGCTGCCTCCTCAATTTATGCATAATTTATCAACCATAAGAAATTACTGAAAGTCGCTTATATTATGTAATTAAACTTTCTCGGGTTCTTCTACCAGAATCCCTTGGTGACGATCTTTCCTCTGTCCAACGTCTTTTCTCATTCCTCAGGTCCTCCTAGCTCTCTCCTCTTCCATCTACTCCTTCTTCCTGATTTCGCCTTTCATCCTGGTGGCAGTACATGGCATAAATCCATAGATGAATTTCACAATTAGAAGCCAAAGTAGATGCGAAGTACCCCCTGTTACCCCGTCCTCCTCTCGATGGCTTTGAGAGTGATCCAAATTTTTCAGAAATTTAATGAGCAACGACTCAATTCAGCGTGTTGGATCTTGCATCCTGAGAAATAAATAGAAATTACTCGATAAAAAAAAAACCTTTGAAATCCTACAAAAGCTCCAAATCATTGGTGAAAAAAAAGATAAAATAACTCAAACCTTGAAAATGGTTATTTCCGTAAAACTGCAGAGGCGTAAAATTAATCAAATAAGGAATAATTAATCAAATAAAAAATCTAATAATAAAAAAAAAAAATTATAAAATTATATATAAAAAAATTCATTAAAATTATAAAACAATTTTCTTTAAAAATTAACTTAACTAAATCTATTATAAATTGAAATAAACCTTTAAATAAAATTTTATTAGGACCTAATCGATTATTTAAATAACCTAAAACTTTTCGTTCTTTAATTGAATTTTTTAAATTAAATTTACTTTAATTAATTTAAATTATTTAGATTTAGATTTTTATTTTTATTTAGATAAGTTTAATTTATTGTTTATATTAATTTTATTTATAATTTTTTTTATAATTTTTTTTTATGGAATGATTTATTTAAATAATTTGTTTTTTAATAGTTTAATTTTTATTTTTTATTTAGTAATAAATATTTTAATTTTAAATTTAAATTTATTTAGAATAATGATATGATGGGATTTATTAGGTAACCCTTGGATCAGGGAAGAAAATTTGAGCATGATTCACGGGCATCTCATAATAATATAAATTTTACAGCAATAAATAAACACCCGCAAGTCCTTCGATGCGGAATACGCGAATGATACAATATTTGCACAAAATCAACGAAACAAATCACAAGCTCGCTAATTTGACTATTCTGATCTAAAAGCTGCTGTAATTCATCGTGCTTTGAAATTTTTCAATTTTTTTGATCACCTAGAAAATCCGTTGACTATTTAGCTATCGATCTTATTTCAAAGTTAAAGTATTTTCGTATTTTCTTAGAGCGACGAATTTTACAGAAAAATTAAAATACCTAATTAAAAATTCTCATCACGAGTAAAAATTCATTTGTATAAATTTTTGAAAAAATTCTCCTCCAATTACTTTTTAAAAACACTAGAGAGCTCATAAGTCGTAAAATATCGCAAATACGATTTCTTCAAATAGCCTTAATCCTTCGTGTAAAACTCCATATCCGCGCTCTAGACCGGGTCGCTTCGAAAATCGCCATTTGTCCAATGTCCACCTCGTTTTTAAGTGCGTTTGCAAAACAACAATGGGATTAAATTAAGTAGGGCCCATTTTTTTTACGCATCCGTTTCTTTTTTATAAATGACCGATTACGTATAAAAGCCTACAAGCTGCTACCGGTTAAGTTGTCAATCTCACGATTATTCAAAATATTCGCCCCATCCGCAGCTGTTCCATTTAATGGGTCGATGCCTGGAAAATTCTCAATCACTGGCCAAGATGAAGGCGAAAAAATCGCCGCCTTTGCGGCCACGAAGACTCCTTTGAGAGACGCGTACCGGGCACACTTCCAGGAGCAGGTGCGAAGTAGCGTTTTTTTTCACGAACCCCGTAAAAAATACGTGATTAAAGATGATGCGTCGCTTGTGAGCGCGCGCGATACAGACATTTAGACAGAAATTAAATATTAGGCGAAAAAACTCTAACGAGGGGTTCCACGATTATTCGCGCGTGTTCAACTGTTCATCGTACGAATGGGTAAATTGTATTGAAAAATTGCGCTCGATCAACTGTGACATCTTGTGTTCATCGTGGTATCGCGAGGTGTGAAATTTCGCGCGTTTCGAGTCTAGTGGCCATTTTTCCTACTCAAATTTAACCTGTAATCAGGGCCTTTTGTCGGTCAATTCGTCCATGTCTGAGGTTTAATGAGACGCATTAGAATTAATTGAAATATTTCACCGATCGATTTCATCTTTCTTCGGGCTCGTATTTTTAACCTTCGATATAACACTTAATTTATCATTAAGATGGAATACAAATCTCGATGTTTTTAAATACCTCTAACGTATTAAAAACTACTTTTCATGTTACGACTTTTCCATCATAAACCGCAAATGCGTGATTCGTTCGTGAGGTATTATCCCATTACGTAATAACAGCGCATAAGAAAGAGATGCATATGTGCATAATTCTACACCCAGTCTTTAAATTGTTATTTCGAGGAGGAAATTACGTTATTTGATTTATTCGTAGAATAAAAGAAATTCGTTTTTTTTTATTTTATATTTGTGACGCGGTCCGAAGAAAGGGCAGTAGTGTCCGAAAACGTAGTTTCAAGAAAAACGCGTTTAAAGTTTGACTATGAATTTTTAGCATTTAATTTGAAAAAAAAAACTCTAGATCATAAAATATTGTAAAAAAATAAAAAAATACGTTAAAAGAAGCATTATTATGCAAAAAATGAAAAAACAATTTTTTTGATGATTTTGTGAAATTGCGTTTTTAGGGCATAAATAATTTTTTTTCGAAAAGCACCACGGCTTTTACACATTTACGAATTAGTTCGAATAGATATTCATTCATTTTCTTTTGAAAATTGCGAAAAACAGAAAGCTTTTAAAAATCTCGCGAATATCGTGTTTTTGTAAAAGTCAAAAGCTCATTAAGAATTCTCCGATCATTCTAAAAGTAAAAGAACGCTTTTCTAAAGAAAACTATTCAATAAACGTAAAAGATTTTCGAGTAGATCGCGAACATCTACGTATTTAAACGGCTGGACCGTTTGTAAAAAAAAACTTAATTACCTATATCGAAATAAAATAATTCAAACCTTGATAAATTAAAAAAAATTTTTATTGAATAAAATATTAAAAAAAAAAAAAATTATATAAATCTATTAAAAAATGACATATAATACATACCTATCATAACAAACTAAATGAACAAAAAAAAATCACCAAACTAAATTTTAAAAAACGCCCGCAAGTCCGCAAACGATACATTTAAAACAAATCAGGCACAAATTCACAACTCAAAACTGGTTTTTTCGGACACTACTGCCCTTTCTTCAGACCGCGTCACATTTTAATAGGTTTTTGTATTTTTCAACATTTCTTTATACCTGGTTTTCGCGATGCTCTAATTTACAATTTTTTATCATTAAAAAATTCATAAATTAAACTGTGACGAAGGGGGTAAACAGGAAAATCCACAATGATTTCAAAATGAATCGAAAATTTGATTCAAAAGTATCTCAGGAAAGAAAATTTTCCAAGAACCACCCGTCACTAAGGTATAAATTTTGCTTTCCTGAGGGGGACACGAAAGTTGTAGCTTGCCCACCCCCCTAAAAAATTAACCATGATTTTTTCCCCTCCAATTTTGAATTTTGATTTTTGGGGATGGAAAAACGCCATAGGTTTCCTTTCCATCCCCAATTAGGATGAGCTGTCTTATATTTAGGGTAAACCAGCCCCATGCCCGAAAGGACAGGGGATTGGTTCGTTCGTGTTTATTAGATACATTGACTTGGCCCCCCCGCATAACAGGTGTGTGGGGGGACCAAGCTGACATTATAATTACTATAACAATATTTACATCTTATTTACATCTTATCCCCCATCCCTCCCCAATCCTTGGGAGAAGCTCAGGAGAGAAGGGGGTCTAACATGTTTGGATTATTTATATTATTACATTATATTTAAGTTTAGTTTAGGGGCTTTGGTAATTGAATTAATGAACAATTTACTTTCGGCGTTACATGCCATAATTTAATTATAATTGAAGATTTATACTTTTACAATGCTTTGGTAATTAACCACCTTCACCCCTGCACGCCCTGATGTGCATGTCAGAATTTTTGAACTGTTCAGCGATGACAATACGCACCTCTGACCAGTCCAATCTATCTAAGCCGCAACGCAAGGAGTGGAATTGCCAGCTCTTTAATTTTGCGATCTCTGCACTCACTTGCCAGCGAGCTGACAGCAAGGCGCAGGGTCTCCAGGGTAACTAGGAGTAAGGATTAGATGGAAGAGAAAAGTTGGGTGGACTTGAAAAACTAGAAAAGACGTTGGACAGGGGAATGATCGTAACTAAGGATTTTTGGAACAATTTCTTATTTTTTGTAAATTTTTGAAAAAATTAAAAATTATTTTATGCCGATAAAAACTTCACATTTTTCAAATAAATGCTTTTATCTGAGTAATAAATATCAGAAATTGAGCTATATCTTCAAATTTTGAGCCACCTCCCCCTTTCATCCCTCTTTTGCAACTATTCCGCTACCAACGAAGTTTCTCCAATATTTTTGAATTTCTTTAGAAAGCGCCTGGAAACGGTGGAATTTTGGTTGAAATTGAGCCATATCGTTGAATTTTGAGCCTCTTTTTTTTTCTTCTCCCTTCACTGGTTTTTCAGACCCGCTCCGCTACCACCAAATTTTCTCCAGTATTCTGAAATTTCTCCAAGAATTTTGGTTGAAATTGAGCCATATCGTTGAATTTTGAGCCTCTTTTTTTTTCTTCTCCCTTCACTGGTTTTTCAGACCCGCTCCGCTACCACCAAATTTTCTCCAGTATTCTGAAATTTCTCCAAAAAGTGTCTGGAAACGGTAGTATTCTCGTATGATATCTTCAGCGAGTTTTTTTTTCTTGAGATCTTCATAAAAATTGAATTTTTATTGGAAATTTGAAAATTGGTTTGAAAAGCCTGTTTCAGGAATTCACTGGAATAGTAAATATTTTAAGCAGGCTGTTCAAAATTATTCATCGACGTTTTATCCTTCAGGATCAATTGTTAAGCTTTCAGGAAAAATTAAAAAATGCTATAAAAAGAAACTTTTTAAAACCCAGGGAATTGCTGGAATCGGAAAATGTCTAATTCTAGGCCTGAACGTTGGATATAAATTTCAAGTAATTTTTTTAAGTAGCATTTTGTTTTTAAATAGATTTTCAAAATTTTGAAATTCTCGTGTAATGGGAAATTTCCCTGAGCTTTGTTTGCAACATTGATTACTTCTGGTTGCGTAACCGAGTATTTGAAGAGTTAAGGGTAAATTAATTGAATTTTCGTTCGGACTGTGCAATCATATTATTGAAGAGAAGAAAGGGAGGGGTTTGTTTGATGGTGTTTTCGTGAAGTTTTATTAAATTTAATTAACCGGGATTTTATCCTACATCAAAATAAAATCAGTTTTATTAAAAATAATAAATAATTAAATAAATAAAAAAATACCTATTTTATTCCAAATTACCCCCAAAAAAAAGTATATCGATTGATGACTCAGAATAGCTTGAAAGAATCCACGAAATATATCTCGAATTATCCTCATACAACTCCTGGATGCATTTTCCAAATCCAAAAAATCTACAAAATTATATAATATTGCACACACACTGGAATTTATACGATAATCGACGCTGAAAAAAATCCTAACCCGATCCTCGTTTCCAACTCCTATAAACCTATCCGGCCGCGAATTACGTAAAAAGCGAAGAAAAAGGTTTTGAGAACTACTGATTTACGATTTTTCGTTTCCAGTATTGCGGAAATAAACATCTCCCTTTTAGGTCGTTGCAGTCTGCCACTCATTTCAGGGTGAATAAGTACCGTAGATGACGGGGCAAGGCTTATAATCACAAGAGTGGGAGAGGGTGGGAGAATCTTTTACCCCAGTTCGTGCGTTTTCAAGGGACGTTTTGGCATAATGACGGAACTGGTCCTTCCTCAATACCGAATGTTCATTCTAGCTGTTACGTAGTCGTTGTACTGGTTAGTTCCTTACGTGAATTTGTGCCTGA
Organism: Maconellicoccus hirsutus; assembly: GCA_003261595.1. Taxonomy (NCBI): domain Eukaryota; kingdom Metazoa; phylum Arthropoda; class Insecta; order Hemiptera; family Pseudococcidae; genus Maconellicoccus; species Maconellicoccus hirsutus. The sequence continues at coordinate 13,468 of QBDW01005631.1, read as the reverse complement.
TTTATTTTAAATGATTCGTACGCGGACTTGCGGGCGTTTTTTTATTTTTGTTAAATTTAGTTTGATAATTTTTTTGTGTTCTTGAACTGGTAATGATCGGTATGTATTATATTTCATTTTTTAATAGATTTATGTAATAATTTTTTTTTTTTAGAATATTTTTTTTTTTTTTTTTTTTTTTTTATTTGGTATTTTTAAAGTCACAAGGTTATATATATAACATAAAGTGACTTAACATATATATATTTTTAAATGTAAATTATTTAAAAATTAAATTAGATTATCAAAGTTAATATTATATATAAAATTAATAAGATTTAATTTCCTCGTTAATTTTGATTTTCCAATTATCTCAAAATATTTACAGAGAAATTTTACAACAGAGCCATTGATGGATTGCAATTTTATCAAATTCAGCATCAAAGGGCAACCTTTCTCGTACGAAAATCTCATTAAACGTAAAAATAGGGAAATTACATTATCGAAATAAAATGGCGAATAAAAGCAAATAAAATACGTCTCTAATAATACATCTCAATACGAACATGCACCTCATCAGTTCGTATCGATTAGCTAAATATATTCAAAAAGCAAAGCACCACGGCTTTTACACATTTACGAAAATTCGAATTAGTTCGAATAGATATTCATTCATTTTCTTTTGAAAATTGCGAAAAACAGAAAGCTTTTAAAAATCTCGCGAATATCGTGTTTTTGTAAAAGTCAAAAGCTCATTAAGAATTCTCCGATCATTCTAAAAGTAAAAGAACGCTTTTCTAAAGAAAACTATTTAATAAACGTAAAAGATTTTCGAGTAGATCGCAACCTTGATAAATTAAAAAAAATTTTCATTGAATAAAATATATAAAATATTCTAAAAATATTTTATATATTTTATTCAATGAAAATTTTTTTTAATTTATCAAGGTTGCGATCTACTCGAAAATCTTTTACGTTTATTAAATAGTTTTTCTTTTTTCGTAGTTATCTATGTTTTATATTTTATCAATTTTTTAGAAATTTTTTTGGTCATAAAATTTGCCTCGCTGTTTATTTTAATGTTTCTAAAACAGGGTTCTTGTTTTATAATTTTATCTGTTTGATTTTAACCATCTCAAAACAATCTACAAGTAGATGAAATTTAAAAATTTGTTGTAGAAGGTTTAAAATTTCTCGGTGGAGAATTTTATTTAAAGATAATGCTATTTGGAGTACCCCCCCTCAATATGTACTCATACTTACTCTTATTGTACCAAAGAAAAAGGAAGGACGCCGGGATAATGCTTCTTCACAGTACCTGTTCTCCCATTTGTCGTCAATAAAACTTGAAAAATTAGGTATACCCCCCCCCCCCATCTGTGGTTTGATCATTATGGAGCTCACAAAAAAATAACGGTGTTCTTTTCCTCCTCCTTGGTACTTTTCTTCTTTTATCTTCCGCTATTTTTAATCACTAGGATTGTGACAAAAAATTAGATCCCCCCACCATTCACAAAACTTTCTTTCTGTATCTTAGTAATTTTGATCATTATGGAGCTAACAAATAATATATGTATTTCTTCCTCAGCACTTTTTTCTCTTTATCTTTTGTCATTTTTGATCACTAAGACTGTAACAAAAAATTAGTCCCCCCCCCCATCCACAGAACTCGCAATTTTGATTATTATTGCCTTGACAAAAAAATATGTATATTCGTTTCCTCCTTCTCTTTGTCTTGCGCCATTTTTGATCATTATTGATGTGATAAAAAAAATTCTTCTCTCCTTCACAGCACTTTTCTCCTAATATCTTTCACCATTTTAAATCACTAGGACTGTGACAAAAAATTGTAGCTTTGTTCATTGTTCCACACTTTCTGTACACTTTGGTGTAGCAAGTGTAGAACTGGTGTACCACGGGTGTACCAGGAACGGTGAACACTTTTTTTGGTACACTGTGTGCTCTCTCTTCCACAGCACTTTTCTCCTAATATCTTTCAACATTTTAAATCACTAGGACTGTGACAAAAAATTGTGTATATACCCCCCCCCCCACCCACAGAATTCTGGTAGTATTTTCAATTTTTTTTATCATTCTGGCTCGGATAAAAAAGTTAGATACTTTGAATCAAATTGATTTTGCTTGATCACAGGACGTTTGAATTACATGTCAAGTGGATCTTGGTTCTTTTTACTTGACAATTTTGACTATTGGTTGAAATTTTAAAATTGGTAGCACTGACTGTGCATGTGAGCAATTGAAACGTTGTGGATTTGTTATTACCGAAAATTTTGTATAAGGACGATGATGTTACGAAGCATAAGGACGATGATGTTACGAAGCTAAAATGTCAAGAGGAATTCTTCAAGTAGCATGATATCAAGGCTCTAATTGATCTTAGCCGTTAATTAGGAATTTTTGTCTTCGATTGCAAGTTGGCAGCGTTGTTTATATGGCTATATCGGTTTTAAATAGCAATTATACCGCCAATTGAAATTACTACGCAGAAATTCTTCAGAGAATGGGCTAAGATCAATTGAAAACTCGGTAGGAGATTGGGTAACCGGTTCGTTGAAGTGCGCCATCTTTGGGCGGTTTTGAAACTACATTGTAGTAGAAGTACCTGGATTATTTTGCGAGGCCGGTTAGACGCAATTTTGGTTCGCAAAATCGTACAAATATGTTGGACTGGTACTAGATTTTGTTTTGTGATAATCCATCGACTGAAAGAATTCGGGGAATATTGTCTTCGAGATGAAATAGTTGGGAATTGATTGGGTTCGGCGTTCTTTTAAGAAACTCGAGCGCCTCGTTGCTTTTCTCCTTCAACGGCTCTGTCTGATGCACTTATCCGGCGGGCTTTTTTTGTCTTTTCTTTTTGGGGGGTACGCTAACTTTCGAAAATTCAGGTGTATAATTTTTTACCCCCTACCTACCTCCTCTTTTGGGGGCATTGTGTGCCCCTGCTCCGACAAAAAACCATTGCATGTTCATATTTATTTGAACGAATATTTCTCTTACGCGAACAATAATTTGGGGTTTTATTGTTACAGGCGTCATTCCAATATCCTCAGATGCTCTCGCGTCTCACGGATTTATCAATTTACATGAACAGGTTAGAAATTTTCAACGCTTTGTACACGCAACTATCAATTTCACGATGCCCAATTTAGCCATCGAAGCATTGCTCTTGCAACAGAACTGGCAGGTGGCGCGACCGCATCTCGATAACGAGATTCCAAATGTCGTGTCATCGAGTGACCAATTTTTTAGCGGAAATTCATCGAATAGTATGCAAGGCGGAAGCGATGGAGCTTCATCCGCCTCATTATCGCCTCCGATATCAACGTCGAGAAGAACTCGCAAAGGGCGTAAATCCACGTCGCCAAAACTGGATTCGAACGCGAATACCAAATCGTCTGCCAAAGGATCGAAGAAATACGTATGCCAGACGTGTGGCCGTTCGTTTGATTATAAGCACGTGCTGCAGAATCACGAGCGAACTCATACAGGTGAGAAACCATTCACTTGTACGCAATGTAAGAAGAAATTCACGCGTGATCATCACCTAAAGACTCATATGCGTTTGCATACCGGCGAAAAGCCGTATAAATGCGAACATTGTCCGAAGGATTTCGTCCAAGTGGCCAATTTGCGAAGACATACGAGGGTTCATACTGGAGAACGTCCTTATGATTGTAAAATTTGCCCCTCTAGATTTTCCGATTCTAATCAATTAAAGGCACATGTCTTGATTCATAGCGGTGAAAAGCCCTTCGAGTGTATTAAGTGCAATCACCCGTTTCGCCGCAGGCATCACCTAAATGGGCATAAATGTCCTGAGTTGTTGAAGGCGGAGGCTAAGGCTAAAGCGGAAATTCCTTTGAAAATCGATAACGTTGATTTGCCTACCATGTCTCATTTGTCTACCATGTCCCTTCATTTCCAGTCTATCAATCGTCCTTTGAACTTGACTGTTGATCATGTCCAAACCGAGCCTGTGGACCTTTCTGTGAGGGGATCCATTTCCAATAGTTTTGATTTATAGAGATCTCTTCTATCCTCACGTTGTCTCTCAAGTTCATGACCACGAGATGATCGTGTACACTGCTATCTCCGCTCCTCGAGTTACCAGTCATGGGCTTCCCTTTTTGTGAAGAACAGTCACGTCATTTTGTTTAGTAAGGAGAATGCACTGATGAAGAGTCACGTTACTTAGGAGAATGCTCGGAAGTTAAGTCGTGTTCCTAAACGTCGTCCTGAGTTTTATGCTGTGACGTCGATCATATCTTTGTAAATACATCTAAGCAATATTTCATTTTTTTTTCGTTCACTCAGTAACGAAATGTTTTCGCTACTGGATGGGATCGTTTTGAAATGAAATATTTAGTCGCATTACGCAAAATGCTATGTTTCTAAAAAGCCTTAGTGGTAATTGGGTATGCTCGATACAACTAGCGAAGCCTTTTGATTTCATTCGCAAATTTTTGTAATCACTTACGTAATCCAAACGAATTACGCCAAGCACCAGCGACTAGGGAAACGAAAATCACCACTATTCGAGGTCACCATCCTCATCGAGTGTTTTCACAAGGTAGTTTGGAACAGAGTTGTCCATGGGACGGTTAATTGTAACCGTTAACTGCCCCGTCAAACGATGGGTACGGTCCTAATCGTGTGACAGTGTTGCCAGGGGCCACTTTGCCATTTAAAAAATCCCACAAAAATCCCCTATAAATTCAACCATTTGGACATAAACAAAAAATTTTTAAAAAGTAGAAAAAGTAAAAAAAAATAAAAAAAGTAAAAAAAATAAATGAAAAAAAAATAAAAAACTTAAAAAATTATTATTTATAAAATATTATAATTTAGGTTTAATTGTACAAATTATTTTTTTTCTTAAAATATATAAATTCGACCATTTAATTTCAAATTAATAACTTCTAAATTATTTTAAAGAATAAATTCATTTTTATTAAAAAAATATTATTTAAATAAACCGAAATTGGCCGAAATGGTCGTAAAAAGGCTGACTTTGATAATCTCCACTTTTCTCGAAATCCCCCCCCCCCCCCAATCCCCAAACGTGGCAACATTTCTGTGTAACCATCTTATTTTAACGTGATAACGCGTTAATGGTTAAAACGGTTGTTAGCAGTGGGGGACGGTTACGGTTCAGCCACGGTTATAACCGTAATTGTCTGACCATGTGAAATTTTTTACCTATTATAAAGAGTAGGTAGAGTAGCTTAACAAAAGGCATGGCTCGACCTACTTTCATGTTACCATTTATATGTATGTTTCTTACAATTTATAACTCTTTTAACTTGACGATTTCTGCAGAACAAAGCGAGACAGAATTTCTTTTTTGGTGTCATCTTAAAGAGCATGAAATTTGGTGTATCCGCTTTGCCTTCTTTAGTTTTTAATGTAAAACTTTTTCTTCTTCGAAGTAAATTATCTCGAAAACTAGAAATCCGACATGCCTAGTGTAATCGAGGCGAATACGCGAAATTTCATCCTCTTTCAGTCACCTCACGTAAATTCGTATCTTACTTCTGTGAGGAGATATCCTCAAGAAATGATACGACAGTGACCGTCTATAGACGGGGCGGTTATGGTTTAACCATCTAAATAACCGTCCCGTGGACAACTCTGGTTCGGGAGCTGTCCTTGTAACTCGAGAAGAGAGAAAATTTCTAAAGCATGATGAGTTTCAGCCTAAGGGCAAGGCTACACAAACGACGCAAAACGAACCCACGCGACGCGATTTTTCAAAAAACTTCGTGTAGCCATCGACATACAAACATAGCCAGCGATTTTTTTTAAAATCGCGTCGCTTGAATTTGCGTCGTCCGTCTAGCCAAGCCCTAACTCGAATCGTGGTATATTTCTTTCTCAATTTTGATAAGTTTGAGATTACGTTGGTGAAAATCGTGGATGATTATTTGTTATTGTACATAATTGTTTTATTCTAGTAACCGCGGTGCTATTGTTTTATTTCGCTTTTTTTTCTTTTGTTATAATTACACTAGTTTTGCTGTTTGGTTTGTAAAATATTGTTTTTAATTTTTTTTTTTTTTTTGATAACTTTTCGAAATTTACAAATTGTATTAAAATTAAACTTATCAATTGTTTTCCATATTTATGCTCTTATATAACAAAAAAGACTGAATTTTTTATATCATCAAGGTATTTGTAATTATATTGGTGTTCATTACTCTTAAGAAATATTGTACGCGATTTTTGACTTTTTTCTAAAATTATCCATGTACTCGTATATTTTATAATTAGTTTAATACGTTTTCTTGTTGATACCTGTGTTAAACTATATAATAAATAATCAAATTTTAAAACTCGTTTATGATTCTTGCAGAAATTCCTTAATTTTAGGTATTCGGGAAATTGTAAGAAAATTTTTATTTTGGTGTTTTGGGATCCCCCCTTCCAAGTGAATATCTAATAGAATTTTCTTGGACCCGTAAGTTTGTCTATGAAATTTATTGAAAATTGACCAAGGTACATTTTTCGTTTGAGAATTTTCCTCGTATAACTTTAAGTTGTTGAGACCTCGAGATTTTCAAAAAATTCGGCGGAGGAGGCTGAAATTCTTAGTGAAAAATTTCTCTTCTCTGATTGGACAAGTGTTCGTGAAGTTGAGAGGACTTTCTGGTCGGGTTTTATTTAATTTTTTAAAATTCGTCTGGTCCTTACAAGGGAACTTTTTGAGATGATCGGCTCAGATTTTAACTTGAGTTCGATTTTTGGAAATAGCACGCCAAAAAAAACAAAACCAAAATTTTAACTGCACAAGTTAACTTTTCGATTTTTGGCGAATTTTTGAAAATGGAAAATTACGGAATTTCTGTGTAAAATAAGGAATTAAAAAAAAAGTTAATCTGGAAAAATAATTTTAAATTACGGCAAAAATATCCCTTCCCCCTCCGAATCCGAAAATAGGATTTCTGAGTCGTTCCGAGACGTTCTGGAGCCTCCAGTGTGATTTCCATTTTTCTCCAGAAATTTTAAAATGCTCCAGAAAGCGTTGGTATGACGTTGGAGAGCTACAAACTTGGTTTCCTTAAAATTCCAGCCGGTCGTCTCGAGTGAGTGATGAGGGGGGGGGGGACATGCTCTTCCAAAAATCCAACTCCAGCTCAAATCCGAGCCGCCTCAAGAGGTTTCCTTGTTGATGGCCGAAATTTTCCACATCAATGTTACTCGAAGAGAGGAGGTAAGATTCTTCAAGAGGAATTTCGCTTCTCAGATTGGATGATTTTTTAATACGACGTTGAAAAAATCACCTTGGTGAATTTTTTTTCATTTCTTGAATTCTCGTGAATTGGGCCAATTCATTATTGAGCATTTATCGCGAATTTTTTCCGCAATTGTGTCGTTTTTTGGCCAAATTTCGTTTCCTCTAAAAAACAAAACTCGAATAAAGCAAATAATTAAAGACACCTCCACCGAAACGTCGCCAGTTACTTCGCAAGGAATACAAAACTGACCCCTAAAAATCCACGACATCTATAGCTTTAAAAACCCTCGTAGCACATTTCCCACTTAATTTTTTAACGCAAATTGAAAGCTGATTTAATAAAAGTTTCTCCATCGAGGGAAACTTTCTGTTAAAAAAAACGCATTTCTTACCTGCAAACCGAGGTGTATATCGAACTCGTTAATTTCTCACTTTATCAATTCAAGCATTCGATGTATAAAAAAGTTGAAAAAAATTTTAAAGGAAAGTGAAACGAAAGCCTTTGGAAGTTTTCAATCGATCGATTCGTTAAAATCGTAATTCCATGAAAAAATCATGCAAACCTTTGAAAAACGAACCCACCAACGTCGTTAAAATTTTCCATACTTAAGATAGGAAAAAATTCTGAAAGTTTGTGCGGTAAATTCGACCGTTGTTCGGTTTTTTCCGATGCTATTTTTTCATAATAATTTGTTTATCAATTTTCGTCGAAATACGAAGACCCCGAATATAATGAAACCCAATAAAAAAACGTTCAGTTGATATTTAATAAACGAATATTATTCGTATCAATCGAAGCGACAAAAATGAGACGAAACCCCTTATTCGGGTCAGCTACCTACGTTTTTAATTTTTCAGCAGCCGAAGTAGAACTAACGGGTTCGCGAATGTTTCCTAAAAACGGGATCTTTTCGTGAAAAAAAGGGATGAAAAAACTCGAGATTTTATTGTTTCCTTTGTATTACGACGATTCGGCTTGCAAATGTTGCTTTTAAGACATGTGTTAGGTAAACACATCCTACTTGGAAATAGGTTAAGGAAACGCCGCCATAGACTGAAGTAATGTCTTTGCGAAATTATACAATAAGGGTGAATTTTCGGGTAACTTCCCTTAAAATCTATTCCTGCATCGGACACGTTCGTAAATTCCGAACGAATTAAAAAGACGTAAAATATACTGATATCGGACACAGGGGCCACTGTTTTATAAAGAGATTACCGTTTTGCATCTCCAATCATCCGGGGACGAATATTTCACCACGATTGTGAGCTCTTTGTCAATTGATGAAAAAAAGAGTTTAAAACGAACGAAATAATTCGAACAAAGGCGACACACGTCGGCGCGACGGATAATTTCCCCTTTTTTTGGAAAAATATATACAGATTTCAGCCTCGAGGGTAATTCGACATTTAGACTAAAAGTGGGTGGTAGAGGAAAGTACAAAAAAAGTATTAGTTGAATGTTTTTTTCGCATAGAAAAAGGGGTAGAAGTGTTGACGAATCTGTGTCAAACCCTCATGCAATGCTACTAATATACTGGGCCATGAACGTGCACTCGAATTTAGACCATAACCGATAATTTTTACCCTTTATATTTCTTCTTCGCAAATAAAAAAAAAACCTTACTGGCTTTGTGTAGACATAATACTTTTTTATAGCTCTCATCGATTCCTCGTTTGCTAAAGGATTTGTTTATTTTTCCAAAATAATGAAATATTGTCATCTACCAAGTACGAGCCCTATTTCGTGATTGTTTACCTTCCGTCGAATAAGTAGGTATAAGAATAGGTATCTTATATGAAAAATAAATCTCTTATTAAGCATTACAACTGCATTAGGAATATTGCAAATGCAAGTTCAAACATCAAATCTGAAACCCTCTGAAAAGCGACTCAAAACACATCGTTTTTGCACTTAAAGTAATTGCTAGCTTTAAATTTAACAACATTAATTTTCGTTGCGAAAAATTACAAAACCGACTTTAAAGGCAGTTTTAAATGAAAAAAACGACTATATCGTAAAAGCAAGCCCGAGACCCAAGGGTAATAACGAAGAAAAAAAGGGATGCTAGGGTAACAAACATATAAACTCATTGTATATGCAAAACAGTGTGGGTGCAGTTCGTGGGTAAGGGTTAAAGAAAAAAACATTTTTTTCGTACTTCGTTAGGGGTGAGTTCTTCGCTAAATTAATTTGCTGCGAGAAACAAAGCGCATATTCGACTAATGGAACTTGCTTACAATTCAAAAAAAAAAAATCTTCGACCCCAAATTTTCTCTTATACAGCCGAAGCTTATTATTCATGCGGTTATCTTCGTTTTTTTTTACCCTTCTCAATGAATCACAGGTTACTTAGAAAGTATCATATAGATGCTAATTTTTCACCGTGTCGTGTTTTAAAATGTACATTTGAATATTTCCAATGAAACCTGAATTTCAAATTTTTTCCGATGAATTTCAAATTTTTTTCGCACAAAGGATGTTTGACGAGTAGTCGAAACGGCGCCTTTGATGAGGCAAATTGCGGAGACAAATTTGTATTGAAATTCGTCACCGAAGTCGAAGCTACGCGTGGAAATGTCTTTTGAGTTGAGGAGTAATTTGGATTTAAATGCGGGTTTAATTTCATGATAATTATGTTTCGGTTTCAGGAAGCGCGATTAATCGTACTCGAGCATTTTAATAAAAGTATTTGTATTAGGTTGTGACTAGTGTTTGAAAATGAATTGGATTCCTTTGACCAAAAAAACATCTTGTTGAAAAAAGGAGGAGAGCAGAGAGCCGGTAGTGGTTTTCATATAATTGTAAATTTGGTCAGCACTTCTTTAAAATTATATTTTTGAATTTTCACTTCGACCACCTAGGTAAAGCCCCTCGCATTCAAATAACACCTTGGTCCTGCACCTCTGCGTTAAAAGAGGTCACAAAAAACACCCATTCTTTAATTATAATTTTTTTTTAATTTACCATGCGAGCTCAGGCGCAGTTTTTTTCCATTTTTATGAAAATTTGTTAATGGAAACGAATAAAATAATTGGAAATACAAAAGGAAGTTTCAGGATGCTCAAAAAAGAAGACAATGACATCGTAGCGATTTTACTGGATGACTGCAATATATCATCAAGGCATCGCACTTCATTTATCACGAAGCCGCCAAGTGTCATCATATCACTAGGCATCGCGTTATGGAGGTGGTGTCATGAGTCATGACTGGACATCTATAGCGACTCACTTCATTTATCATGAACGCCAAGTGTCATCATATCACTAGGCATCGCATTATGGAGGTGGTGTCATGACTGGGCATCTACAGCGACTCACTTCATTTATCATGAACGCCAAGTGTCATCATATCACTAGGCATCGCGTTATGGAGGTGATGTCATGAGTCATGACTGGACATCTATGGCGACTCACTTCATTTATCACGAACGCCAAGTGTCATCATATCACTAGGCATCGCGTTATGGAGGTGGTGTCATGACTGGACATCTATAGCGACTGACTTCATTTATCATGAAGCCGACAAGTGTCATCATATCACCATGCATCACGTTATGGAGGTGGTATCATGACTGGACATCTATGGCGACTCACTTCATTTATCACGAACGCCAAGTGTCATCATATCACTAGGCATCGCGTTATGGAGGTGATGTCATGACTGGACATCTACAGCGACTCACTTCATTTATCACGAACGCCAAGCGTCATCATATCACTAGGCATCGCATTATGGAGGTGGTGTCATGAGTCATGACTGCACATCTGTAGTGACTCACTTCATTTATCACGAAGCCGCCAAGTGTCATCATATCACTAGGCATCGTGTTATGGAGGTGGTGTCATGACTGGATATCTACAGCGACTCTTCCAAGGTATTGAGGCATTGCGATTACATCACTGAAGTCAAGCCCCAGGCTTCGTGATACCATGATGTTACCGTGATTATAGCGATTTTTTAGTGACTTAACATCGCTGACATTATGATGATAACTTCGTGACGAGATACTGATAGTGTTGATAAGCCATCACATGCTAGTGATATCACTGCGATGTTTTATTTTAACGACTGTAGAGACTTTTTAGTGAATTGACATCTCTATGAGATCTTGTGATGATAACTTCATCACTATAAAAATTAATATTTAATTTTATAGAATCGTGGTTCATTTCATTGATAAAATTAGAAGAAAGATTAATTAAAAATAATGTCAGTTAGAATTTATATTTCGCCTCAAAAAATATCCTGAAAAATGCATAATTTCATCATTTTTATCCTTCAGCTTACCCACGTCGTTTTGGAGATCCCACCGTGAAAACCCGATCCACATGTTAAACTTCCTCGAAAGACTTTCGGAACACCTTACAAACCCTTTTCATTTGGCCCTAGAATTACGAAACTTTTTTTGAACGCATTGTAAAAATTGTACAAAGCATTCGCTTGTTTTTCTTCATTTTTTTTTTATTGCGAAAAGTTTTTATAATTTATTTTTCATATTCTTTCTTATCATTGTTATTCGCAGGAAGTTTAAATTACCCCTGCTTACGACATCGATATCTTCTCGCCTTTTCGTTTGCGAAAAAATTTTTATCATAAAAGAATTTATCAAGACGAAGAATAACAGAGAAATTCGAACGAAATATTTACATTAAGCGTATCATCAAATAGCGGCCATTTTAGATTCAATCCCGTTCATAATTACAACTGCATTATACAAATTAGACGTAGGCCTAGGGAAGTCTTTTCGTAAACCTTATGCTATCGTCTATGTAAAGAACAAGTGCTCGATTTTGAATTACTTTTTTTTTAGCACATCATTAATTGAGACGGGTGGCGAATTAGTGTTACTTTTTATTAGTGAAAGATGACGGGAAAGTGCAACGTCAAGATGTTGCTGTGTAAAGGAGCAAAACTATTAGCACCAGGTGTACGTACATACGAGTTTTTTGTTCCGCGTACCGATACGGAGGGTTGCAGTTTTTTTATCTGATTCAACGACGTAGTAAAAAACTCGGTAGTCGGGATCAAAAGCGTGCTCATGGCTTACGCGACGGCACGCGAGAGGCAGCACCGCAAGGCGCGTGCACAAAGCCCCCATCCCTTAAAAAACCAGTTCGTTTTTTTTTCAATCGTCGAGTAGGGGTAAGTACAGCTCGACGATCAAGTTCATATACTACCCGTGTTTTTATTATTTGAAGTAGGTATAAAGAAGCGTCTATCAAAATTTGACGTTAGTGTTGAAATAACAAATCATATAAATAGTGGCCTTCTTTGGTGAACTAATTTAGTACAAGTTTTGAATTAGAGGGCGTGATATGAGGTATTTTACTCGGGTTTTTTTCGTCAATGGTGCATCCTATGTTGATGAACCTTATGATATGATTTATGGAGAATTTAATTCGCAATATTTTCAGTTATTATCAATTTTTTCATAAATTCAGTTTCTTTTAACTCGAAATCCAAATAAGACTTGTCTTTTAACTGCTGAACAAATGGCCACCATTTTATCTGAATCATCAACTTTTTATTCCGAAATTATACGCGAGATGTTTCAGCACTCCCTCTCAAGAAAAATGTACCTGATGTCGCGGCATTCCGCGAGTCGCGGCATTCCGCGAGTCGCGGCATTCCGCGAATACTATGATGGCAATTATTGATAAGCTGAAAAGAGAAAAATATTTTTCTTCTCTAATTATCATAAAAACTAATGTCTTGAAATATAAATTATTCGTTGGTCGTCAATACAGTACTTTTTTGAATATTATTTAAAACTGTTGTTTGGATCCCATTAGTAATAATAAATTGTCATGAAATTTCAAGTAATGTTGGAAGATTCGAAGTTTTTCAGTACTATTTTCAGTATTTTTCAATATTTGAGCGGTGAGGAGGGTCCAACTGAAAAATGCTCTCAAATTTTGAATTTTTTACACCTACAAAAGAGATTAAAAATTTAATTACAGTAAAACCTCCCTGCAGCGGACACCGATGGGACTAAGCAGATTGTCCGCTGTAGGGAAGTGTCCGCCTCGTAGGAGTGTCCGTTTAAAGAGGTGAAAGTCAGAAAGTGTCCGTTGTAAAGAATTTTGGAAAAATGCGTTATTTATGTATTTTAAAACGAAAAAAAAAGCATTCTAAATTTTCTGCTGCAGCATTATCGTCACTCATCTCTTCGTCATCTGAGCAGGAAGGTAAAAATTCGAGGATAAGTTGTTGATGTTTTTCTGAT
>QBDW01005630.1:0-23520 GCA_003261595.1 Maconellicoccus hirsutus | reverse complement strand
TTTTTTTTTTTTTTTTTTTTTATTTGAAATTTAACGTTACAAGGTTATATGTATATATATATTTTTTTAAAAGTAAATTGTTATTTAAAAATGAAATTAGATTATCAAAGTTAATATTATATAATATAAAATTAATAAGATTTAAGTGAAAATTTTTTGAAAAAAGATCAGTATTGTTAATTTTGAAAAAATTACGCCAAAAGGTGGTGGCCGACATTTTTTGTTGTATTTTGCTTTGATATTTATTTTGTATAAATTGACCTTGAACGGATTTTTTGTCGTGTTTTTCATTTTGAAATTTTTTTCATTTAAAAATTTTTTGTTAAAGTGAATTTTTTTTATTGACTTTCATAAACGATTTTTTTATTGTATTGTTTCATCGTTTTGCGGTTTATTTATTTTTGAAATCAATTAAAATTTTTCAGAAATTTAGAGTCATTTTGTAATATGCTTAACAGTGTAGCCAAGCAAAACTATTGGAAAACTGAAAAAAATGGAAAAATTAAAAAAGTCGGTTGTCTAGCAAATGTATAAAAAATTTTTGAAAATTTTGATATATTTTCTGGGAGGAGGGCTAAAAGTAGAAATTTTTTGCTTTTTTTGCTTATCACCTATCACGCTTTTTCGTGATTTCTTTTTTTTAATGATCAATAATAACAGTGCAGCCAATTAGTCAAAGTTTGAAAAATTGAAAAAAATTGAAAAAATCGGTCGTCTAAAAAATATATTAAAAAATTCCCAGAATTTTGATATTTTTTTCAATCATTTAAAATAATTATTCGAAATATGTGAAAAATTGTCGACAAAAAATTCTCGTCTGTTTGCTTCAAAACTTTCACTTTTCCGTCATTTTGATCAACCTAATTTTCCAGTAATCTTGGATTGGAGAATCACCAGTCTGAAATTTCAACGTGTCATTTTAACCAAATACGAAAACGGAAGAATTTCATCAGACTCGAGGTTCGCTGCGAGGTATTTTTTTGTAAATTTTAAACATTTCCGAACTTCATTCATCGACCACGCGTATGTGCTGGAATCACCTGGAAACTCGTTCGGCTACGTGCTCGTTCGATCGTGTTGTAATTTTAATATTATTTCGGCGTTTAATGTGCCGAAAAATGTGAATAATTTCGTTCAGTTTTGCGTTTTGGAAAAAGGGCGGAGGAGGAGAGGTATGGCTTACGTATGTATGAAAAATTTCGCTGCAAATGGATGAGGCGTATTTTGGAGTGGGCTGTGGATGGAGGGGGAGGGGTTTAAATGACGCTGATTATTTTCAAAACAATAAAGTGAAAATCATTTTTGACGAATTGTGACATGTTTTTTGAACGTGGTTAATTTGGAGAAGAAAACGTTGGAAAAAAATCTTCAAACAAAAGTTACAAAACTTTTTCATGGCGGTAATTTTTTCGTCTAAGTTGAAACGAACGTTTTGTAATTGCTTTAAAAGAAATCGACAGCTAATTAGCATCGAGTAGGATATTTCGTGAAACATAAACACCGCCGAGAGACTCGTTATGATGAAGGCGAAAATAAACAAAACCGTAAAAGTTGATAAGACTCGTGGATTTTTGGAACGCTGTGCTCGTAACTCGTATCTGGATCGATTTCGTAATTTGTACATAGGATAGACTTGAGAGAAAAATTAGACTCGGAAATGACGGAAACGAAGGATACAAAAAACGTCGATATTATCACGCGAGTGTGTAGCTCATTCACGTGACACCCTGTAGAGCAAAACGGTACGATATTGTTTGGTGGAATTCGCGATGATGGTAATTTGACTGGCAGCCAGATCGCGTCGTAAAAGCATTGATAAGTGATATTTATAATGGCGATAGGTCTGTATATGGGGACGATGCACGATACACGTATTTATTTATATGGCGTATATAGCAATCGCGTATATATCGCGCATAGAAAACGCGTAATAGTAAATTCTCTCTTTGGATGTGTGTGTGCGCGGGACGCTGCGGTATGCGGAGCGGCGGCGCAATACGACGCGAGAAGACGGCGGTGTTTTTCTGCATAGAGGTCAATGTTTCCTTGTCCTTTTCATCGCATATTTTCAAAGCTTGACCGACGGCGCGCGCGGTGTCTGGAAACACGTTGTTGTTATTAGTAATCCCACGTTCGACGACTGGGCCTGTACTTTCACGAGAATGAACGAATTGGCGTGCTTTTGGAGAACGCAGAGAACTAGAGATGTTATCGAATATTACGAGGTTCCGGTTTCGATAGCTTGGGTCGCAGGTCGGAAGAGGAATCCGAGGAGTGTTGTGTTTGGAGCTTGGCGAAAATGTGGAGTGCTTATCAGGTCTTATCTGCTAAACCGTTGATACGATTTGGACTCTGTCACGTTCTCTCGTGGCAGATGGTGTTGACAAAATTTTAGCTCGATGGAATTAATCGATTTGACGTAGCAGTACTCGACACGCGATTGGATTACGAAAGCGTAGATTTGAGACTTCAATGAGTCACGGCGAGAGTGAAAGTGGGCGGTAATTGGTTCAACCGCAGCCAAGGCAGGAATCGAGACGAATTTTACTTATTTGAGTCATCGCGCTGTACGATGACGTCATCGTATCGTCTGATTGACAGTTCACGTCGTCTCGGCGGACGCGTGTGAAAATAACGAAGTCTGTAATGAATTATCGATTTTTTTTCTAAATTTTGAGGAAATTGACAGAAGCCTTGGGATGGTTTCCCGAAGCGTAGTTTTCTCGTGTATTGTTCCGGATGACGCATGCGTCGTGACGTGAACGATGATCGGTGGTTGACGAAATGACGGTGCTCTTTGTTCTCCATTAATTATACCGTATATGAGAACCGCCTCGGTACCCCTTGTGAATATGTGATAGAAACGAAGGTACGTGTTGGTAACACTGATTGGGAATTGAGCTGATTAGCGATGTGTTGACGTGGAATTTCTAATTTAAAAAATTAATCGTTGATTGGGTTCGTTGCTTGATTTCATCTTCAGGAGTAATTTCGTTTTAGGGATTTTAGTCTCCGTTAGGATCGTTGTAGTCGATATTGAGAGACGTGGAGATAATTGCGTGTGGTCTTATGGCTAACTCGCGTGATTCGATGTTTAATTATGAATTATTGGATGAAGATGCGAAGTTCGACCTTTTTGTGCATTCGAAACAGCTTCGTGTTTCAATATTAAATGGTATTAATCGATTTTGTAATAATTTCCTAAGCTTCAGAGTTTTGCTGTTCACATCAATTTTTGTATAAATTCATTGTAAATTCGAAGAAGATAACGAAATTGTAGAATAATCGAAAGAATATTTTTATTAGTTAAAAAAACAGAAAAAATTATTCAATTATTCATTTTTATTTTATTTTTTCCTTCATAACATAAAAGAATGATTGTTTTGACGTCGAGAAATTCGAATATTATATCATTTTACTACTGATTTGTGATTATTTAATCGATAATTCTCTAAAAAATCACTACATCTGTTGTTTCACTTCACATGAACTTTTTATTTGAAACTTTCATTGAGCTAGGAGCGCTAGTGTCCGCTATGATTCATTGATAATTAACAACCAATCACGATGCAGCACACTAGCGCTTCTAGTCAAGTAATAAAAAACAGAAGTTTTGTTTTACTTTCCAATAGGGTACTTCAATCGTGTAACGTCAAAGACAGCGCTACGATCGGGAAAAGGGTGAAGTAGCGAGGCAAAAATTCAATAGTTTGCATCGACTTTTATGGAGGAGTACGAGTTTTTCCTAATTTTCACAATTATTATTAGGTCTACGTAAAAATTTTATAGAATTAAATTTCTAAAGCGGAAAATTTCCGATTTTTTGAGTATTTTTTGATGAGCAAATTTAAAAATTATGTTTGTTTAAGACGCTGGTTGCACCTCGTTCCACCAAGCGCCACAGTCGATCTGCATTAGTAAAAAAACCCATTGAAGAATGCCTTGGAAAAATTATTCAATTTATTCATTTTAGACTTTTTTCCCCATAAAATAGAAGAATAATTAAAG
This sequence comes from Maconellicoccus hirsutus, assembly GCA_003261595.1. Taxonomy (NCBI): domain Eukaryota; kingdom Metazoa; phylum Arthropoda; class Insecta; order Hemiptera; family Pseudococcidae; genus Maconellicoccus; species Maconellicoccus hirsutus. Next base: position 19,512 of record QBDW01005630.1, on the reverse strand, counting down.
GTATAATCGAATTTTAACGTTGGAAAATCTCTCCGTTGTAGAATTTTCCCAAAGTGGTTTGGCCAGCCGGTTGCCCTCTTTCCGGAATTTTACCTGTTTTGGCATAATACCACCGAGACGACATATGACGAAATATCGTACTCGCTACCGCAGATCTTACGTGTTGCATATGGACACGATATATTGGAAAATGGTCCTTGAATCGAAAAAACATCGACCTTAAGTACAATACGAAATTAATGGAGCATTTAAACGACTCGTATAGCATTGCTTTCGATCGTAATAATTGTTCGATACGATGTATCGTAAATACGAGGTAGACGTACGTGTACCTTTATACGTAGATCACTCATAAGTTGACCTGAGAATGAAAAAAAAAAGACTCGAGTAAAATTCCATATCGCGTTGATTAATTCGATTACCGTCGGTTTATCGATTCGCGCGCGTTTTTTTTCCTCTAGATGCACGAAAATGGTACTCGACACGACAACAAATCGTCGATGGCAGGAAACCACTACGTGGTTGTCTTTTGATACTGGCGTGTGCGTGGCGTAGTTTTTTCGGGTTATTTTTATATGTATAAGCGAACCACGTATACGAAAATGTGGTCGCGGCGAGCTCGGCAGAAACGACGATCATTAGTTACACCAAAATGCAGTGCAAATGGATATGGGAGATGGGGGGCTGTGTAGCGTACGATTTTAATGAACTTCCTCAATTAGTCATATGCGTACATTCGTCGGCTGCGTAGTGTACAAATGCATTTGTTAATGTGTCGGCACGAATGTCGTGTGTACAGATACATACGAAGTACGATCACGTAATAAATATAAAACGTCGAGTAAAAGAATAAAGGCGTGGTTTAGGAGTGGAAAATTTCGCCATGTTTGATTGACGAAAAACGATTATACGAAAATATACCGTAATCGGAGATGAATAAACGTATTCGCGAGAAAAGGCACGAAATGCTGTGGATAATAACGGTATAACGAAAACATCGGCGTAAACGTCGCGATAAATGATAAATTAAAATTACATTTTATCGTAACGTACGCGGCAACACTGATTAGGTTCGCCAAGCCGTATATGTTCGCCGCGCGTTTACCTGATACCGCTCGCGTCGCCACGTCGACGAGTGTCGCAGCCGTTCGCCGCGTGTGTAAGTCGTCGTTCGGGTGTGTGTGCGTGTGCGTCGATGACGCATGCGCAGTATCAAACGAGCCGGCCGGCCGGCATGGTAGCCGTTTCTAAGAAATGTGTGTCTCGCGTTTTTCGAGTCGACTCGTTCAGGAGTAATTTTTTGCTGCTCGACGCCATGTTTTTTTCACTTTTTTTCGCTTTGATAAGAAGCTAAAAAAATTCCGCCGGAGTGTTTTTTTCTCCGTGGTTCGATCGGTGTTATTTTTTCGGTGGAATTTTGGTTAAAATTTTTCACGTTTGTGGCGTCGATGGCATAGAGGAGTGAGATTTTTCAAAGGCGTCGATATCGGTGATGTAATTTTCGACGTGTGAAATTTACGCGAGTTATGGTGGTTTGTTGTGACGTGGTCCACGTGAATGGTTTTTCGGCTGTTTTGGTAGGTATACGTCTGTTTTTCGACGGGTTTGTATCGTATACGGAGGTCGTTGGTATGCGACCATTTGCGAGGTTTTATTCGGCTCGTATATTAATCGATAAATTGATTTTCGAAACGGTATTTGTGTAATTATTCGTAGAATTATCGACGACGGTTACGTGTACGCGACGTGTTTTTTATTATGGTATTCACGGGGGTTACGCGTTCGACGTACGAACGAGGAAAAATTCCGACGAAATTTACGCTACTTCGTCGGTGAGATACGTAGCAGATGTATTTCATGAGATATATTTAAGCGTAGTTGCCAACTAAGGTAATTTGTTAACGAATTATTTCGTGTTTTCAGCGGTGGTAACAACAATAGTGCCAAAGTGATAATATCGAATTTACCCGGTAACGCGCGTATCGAAGATTTAGAACAATTATTAGCGCCGTACGGAGTGCCGCAAAATTATGAAAAACTCGGTACCAAAGAAGGACCAACGCAAGCTGTGCAAATTTCATTCGATACGCCGGAACAGGCGCAACAGTAAGGATGCGTAATTATAATCCTAAAACATGCCGGTGATTTACGCTGTTTTTCTCTTCCAGAGTGATAAACGATTTAAACAATACGGAATTCGAAGGTAATAAATTACGCGTCGAGACGCCAATGGAACGTAGAAACAATCGCGGTCCCGGCGGCCCGAGGAATGCTCGAAATTCGGCCGGCTACGGACCGGCGTCCAGAACGACAGATTTCCCGTTACGTATCCTGGTACCTAGTGAAATGGTTGGTGCTATTATTGGTAGACAGGGTTCTACAATTAGACAGATTACGCAACAGAGTAGAGCCAGGTAAGAGGGTTTTTTCCAACATTGCAAACCGTGACCGTAATTTATCGCCTTTTTTCTGTCGTTACAGGGTAGACGTGCATAGGAAAGAAAATATCGGATCTGTCGAGAAATCTATTACCATCTATGGAAACCCGGAAAATTGTACGCAAGCGTGTAAGAAAATTTTAGAAGTTATGCAACAAGAAGCCGCAAACACTACCAAAACACCGTAAGTATTTCGATGACCGGATACCGGAAATAGCGTTTTCATTCGAGAATTTTGATTTAAGTATTTGTGCGAAAATTACGCCATATTTATACCACTTGTTGATATGTTCGCAGTGAAATCACGTTGAAAATTTTAGCCCATAATAATCTAATCGGACGTATCATAGGAAAAGGTGGAAATACTATTAAACGAATTATGCAAGAAACCGATACCAAAATAGCCGTGTCTAGGTAAGCATCGATGATTTTTCAAACGTATTATTTTCACATTCCGTTAAGGTTTATGTTAAGAATATTGTAATTTTTTTTATTTTTTTATTACGGCGTTGATTGGAGAAAACCGTGACCTTTTTATGTATTTTTATATTTTAAAATGTGCAATTTTTATGTTATTTTTTTAATTAATTTTTTACATTTTCTTCTTTATCTATTTTGTGAATTTTTTATTTTTGTGTATTTAAAATTTTTTTATTTTTTGTTTTTTAATTTCTTAGATATTTTGTTTCTTCTGTTGCAATTCGTGTGTGGATATGTTTACTTTCATGCTGTTAATTTTTTCAATTTTTTCGAGCTTTTTTCTGGTATTTTTAATGGAATTTGATTTCTAACAATTTTTTAAGTGTCTTATTTTCCATAAATTTTTCGACATAGCTTGATTAAATTTCAGTTTTATTATTATGATTTTTTTTTGTTATTTTTTAACGCTGTTTTGATTTTTTGTTTTGCTTTGTTCGTGATCTTTTTTACCATTTTTTTTTTTATTCCTTTTATTTGTTCTTTTTGGTCAAAATTAACGATGTTTTCTCCAATCGAATCATCGCTAATCGAAATCATCGATCATTAATATAAGAAAAAAATAACCTAATAATTCGTACTAATTACTTTTTTGATTAATTTCTAATTTATCATGTTTTTTTTATTTGTAGTCGACAAATTCTAAGCTAATTTTGTTTTATGTGAACTTTAAAGTGAATCTGTTTGCAGTATCAACGAAATAAGTACCTTTAATTTGGAACGAATTATAACAGTAAAAGGCACCATCGAAAACATGTCCAAAGCGGAAGCTTTGATCAGTGCTAAATTACGTCAAAGCTACGAAAACGATTTACAAGCGATGGTTGTAAGTAAAGTAGGCATTTCCATTTTGAATATATAATTTTTTATAACTATAAAATACTGTTTTTCGTTCCTCTATTTTTTTTCATTTAATAAGGTAAACGAGGAAGGGGTATTGGTAAATTTCGTTGCGCATGCGCACCGGAAACACGACATGGTTGCGCGTACATGCGCATAGTTTGCAATTGTTTTTTTGTTTTTGTTAAAATAATGGAAAAAATAATGGTTTGCCGAATACGTAGCACGTGTGTGTTTTTTGTTTTGTTTTTACGCGTAGCCTTCGGCGATGATGTTCCCCGGTCTACCACCGATGGCGATGATGGCGACGCCGGGCGTCGGCTTCGTACCGCGAGGAGGCCCGCCGAATTATCAGCCACCTTTATACAGCGCCGGCCCGGCGCCTTATCCTCCGATGTATCAGCCGGGCCCTCCGCCTCCGGCGTATGGTGTCTCGCAGCAAGATACACAAGTACGAGAGATGGATGATAATGCATTGGTGCGAATCGGTGTTGTGTGTTGTGTGCGCGGTTAAATCTGTAATTGTATTATTTTGGCGGTGTTTGCAGGAGAACGTGTATTTGTATATACCGAATAACGCGGTCGGCGCTATCATCGGGACGAAAGGATCGCAGATTAGGAATATGATTAGATTTAGTAACGCCAGTATCAAAATCGCCTCGCCGGAGGGCGAAAAAGCCGACAGTAACGAACGTAAAGTCACCATCGTCGGTACACCGGAAGCCCAATGGAAGGTTAGTTGATGCACGTGTAGTTCGGTATGGTTTGTATTCGCAAGCGAATCTGTAGCTACGTTGTCCTCCTTTTGCCGGCAAATAATTTCTGTTTTTTGGAGTATGTCGTGTGCGTTGGTTCCATTTTCCACCAATTTGCGAAGGTTGATTTTTGGACATTTTTGGCGATAGGAGGGGAAGAGAGGGGTAAAATGTTTTCTTATCTTGTTCCTGATCAATCTTACGTCATTGTGGCTCTTTTTTTCTTGCTTGAATTTTCACCATCGTTCACATCCCTTTCCTCTCCTCCCTTCACGTATTCGAAATACCTAGATTTTACTATGTTGTAAATTTCTCATGTCTGGTCATGAAGACAAAGGTCTGATGTGGACCAAACGTGAGCAAATTGATTTGGAAGCTTATTTATCTCGATGCAGAAGATCTTTCAATTTTCACTCCGTTTAATTTGTTTTCTGAATAATTTTTGTTAATCATTGAATAATCGTAAACGAAGCGATAATTTTTTATGGAAATACAGTTGGGGGAAGAGGGGAGGGGACTGCATGAATCTTACTGTTGTTTCGAATAACTGAAGAATTTCAATTGAAAACGCTTTAAAACTGAATTGAAGTACTGTCTAAAAATGGAAATGAGTATAATGTCAACACTTCAAAAATTATTTTATTAATGCTTCTAATAATCGAAGAATTTAAATTACGATATAAGATAAAAACGGGAAAAAATCGATATTTTTCTTTTCGAATATTCTTTTGCATTTTTGAACATTTTTTTCTCATTTTTAGGATGTTTTGTTCATTATTGATAATTTCTGTATATTTTCGAATATTTTTTCTCTTTGTTAACATTTTTTTTATATTTTTCGATATTTTGTTGCATTTTTGGACATATTTTATGTATTTAAAAATTTTTTTCTCCATTTTTGGATTTTTCGTCCATTATTGAATATTTTTTCAAAATTTTTGAATATTTTATTGCATTTTTGGATTTTTTTCTCTTTTTTTAGGTATTTTTCCTTCGTTATTGAGTCCTTTTCTGCATTTTTGAATATTTTTTCTCTTTGTGGACATTTTTTTTCATTTTTCGATTTTGTATTGCATTTTTGGACGTATTTTATGTATTTTAAAATATTTTTTTCTCCATTTTTGGATTTTCCCTCTATTATTGAACATTTTTTCAACATTTTTGAATATTTTATTTCATTTAAGGTAATTTTTTTCTCCTTTCTTGGGTATTTTTCCTTCGTTATTGAATCCTTTTCTGTATTTTTTCTCCATTTTTGAATATTTTATTGCATTTTTAGATATTTTTTGTCCATTATTTACTATTTTTCCGTATTTTTTCTCTTTTGGATTTTTCCTTTCAAAACATATAAATTGTTGAAAAAAAAATTGATGTTGAAAAAAATGAGGATAAACTAGAAAAAGTATAAAGAAAAATTACGAACGGAACTGAACGAAAATCTGCGAAATTGATATTTTTATGATGTTACTAAAATTATTAAATAAGTAATAAAAAATATAAAAAATTGAAAAAGTGAAAATAAAAACGAAAATTTGTGAAATATTGGAGGAAAGGTGTTGTTAATTCAGTTGAAACTGGAAAAAAAATTTTGAACTGAAAAATTGCCAAGAATAAAAATTTGCAATCGTGGCTTTATCTAATATTCGATCAAAACGTAAAAAAAAGGAAAAGTTTCAAAAAAAAAAAAAATGTATACAATAATAAATAAAATGAACCGAATTCGCGGAAAATCTATGAAATAGCAACACTGATGAGTACTTGAAATGAAATTTTTGGATACGTCTTTGTCTTGAATGTACTGACGAATTTCTATAAAATCGTTTAGAAAGAACCTCCCCTCTCTCTCCTACGGAAATAAAATTGCACCATAGTAGAGGAGTCCTAGGTACTCTTTGATAATTTTTTGTCAACTAGTCGTAACCAACGCTGTCTGTTACCTTTTTAGTTATTGAATTGATAAAATTGAAATACCGAATTTGTATCAACTATCAACGGCGTTTCAATTTTTTTTGCGATTTCGCAGGCTCAGTATATGATTTTCGAGAAAATGCGCGAAGAAGGCTTCTCGAACGGCTTGGAAGATGTCCGTCTGACGGTCGAAATAATGGTGCCGAGTTCGCAGGTCGGTCGTATCATCGGTCGCGGCGGACAAAACGTTAGAGAATTACAACGACTGACCGGATCTAATATCAAACTACCGGATATCTCTTCGAACGCTCCGTCGACCGGTAGCGAAGAAGAAACCACCGTACATATAATTGGAACCTTTATCGCTGTCCAGGTGAGAGCATCGCTGTGCGATTTTTTCGTCGTTTTGTAGCCAGCAGCATTTTATTGAAATTTTTCTTGCAGTCCGCTCAGCGACGTATACGCGCTATGACGACGCCGATCGGCCGGCCACCAAGAGCTCGTGGCCCGCCGCCCGAACAACAACAGTAAGCTTAGCTTTCGTAAAGCGTGGTACATGAGGGGGCCGCGGATGCGTGTACGTATCCTTAAATCAACGAGTCGTTCGGATGCGTTCGACGCATAGCCTTCTCTGCCCGGATCACTGCCCCGTCTTTGGCGCGTATGTACCTTTCGACGATCCTATCCGTCGCTGTCATCGTTGTATAGACGGACGAGGATCGTTGAGGGGCGGCGACGGGGGTTGTAGCGCGACGATTGTTATTTATTTTGTAATTAAAAAGAAAATGAGGCGGAGGAAACGCGTCTCGGAATTCTTTTTTTTGTATTTTCGTGTGTTTTACTATATAGATATGTTTTTTTCTATTGAAAAATTTTTTTTCCTTTTTTTTTCGTACCTCGCGCCTAATTTTTGGTGTAAGAAACCCGATTTTGTCAACGTGTAGTCGAATACGCGAATGTGTGGATGCGCATCGGACGCGTATACGATTTATTTATTTTAATGTTTAAGATTGTGCATTTGTGTATAACTTAAAATTATGTTAAAAAAGTAAAAAAAATGAGGGACTTTTAAAAGTGGAAACCAATACGTTTATTTTTGATACTGTTGAAATTGTTTTTTTTTTCTTTTTTTTTCTATTATTTTTTTTTATATTTAAATTATGTATTTTTTAATATGGCGCGCAGCATTTTACGCTGCGTGGAATTTGGGGATATCAACGCAGAAGTTATTTGTAATTTTTTTTTCATTATGGAATATTTGGGTCGAATTTATGCGGTTACGTTTTTTTTTTTTTTCATTTCAGTTAATTTCAAATCGCGCTTGCTTGAAAAGCCGAGCTCCTCTGAAAATTTACAGTAGTTTTTGGATTTTTAAATGTCCGGTTATCAAAAATGGTTTCTCGAAATATTAGAGGTTTTTTTTTCGTTTTTTTTTTCTCCTTTCGTTCATTAAATCCGAATGTTTAAATATATTGCCGGTATAGTTCACGCGATACGACATTATGTAAGTTCCGCTTTTAAAATTTTGTAAGTTATTGTACATCTTACACACCCTCGAATATTTATACGATTGTAATTGTACATTTTTACACACACAATTCAGCAGGTACGAATCACCGAGATGGTAATAGATATATTCTCTCTCTTTCGTCGGATCGAACAATCCGATTGTAATCCCAGCGCCGAACGAAGACGAACGATGTGCTCTTCGTCACTTCGTAATCGCGGCGTGTTTAAAGAACGAGTCTCCGCTGTGTGAATTTTCGGTATTGAAAAAATAACGTAATAGAAATTGAAAATTTTCCAAGGAAAAGTGTTATCGAATTTGTGGATACGCGAGCCTGGACGACGAACCGGATGGAAGCAGGTAAAAGTAGCAGCGGCGACGATTACATCAATGTGGGTTTCATTCCGACGTCTCTAGGCTCGTCGCGAATTTCAAGTGCCTTTTTTTTTTTCTTTTTTCAAGTATTTTTTTGTTTCTCTTTAATACGATATTTGTGATTCTCTTTTATCTGAACCGTATTGATATAGTTATAGGTGTTAATAGTTAATTTACCAATTTATTATCGACGATAATCCGCCCATAGTTCCTTTTCGTTTGAAGCGGCGACGCGTTGTGTGCGAAGGCTGTTCTCGGAGCATGTGATATTTTTGTTATTGGTGCGCTCCGCAGAGAGTCCGTAGGAGTTGGATGACGGAAAGGAATACAATATGAATAGCCGAAAACCCCACTTTTTTAATTGCCTCTTGTAGGATTGAATTTTTCCTCTGTTAGTATTTTTTGTTGATTTTTTTTTTTTTGTTCATCGCAAGTTGAAATAGGGTTCCGTTTTTTTGTTATGTATGTATTCAGATTAGAGAGAGAGAGAGAACGTCGCATGAAAATTTGGAGAATTTTTTACGTCATGTAAACAGCGTGTAGGATTCTCTCGTTCACACAACTTGACTTTTGTCTAAAAATAATTCGTTCAAGTGGTTTTTCGCAGGATATGATACTACGCATAGTACATACGAGTGGGTTTTACTCCGTAGAGTAATGTTTTCTATATGTGTCCTCGGTCATTTTTTTCTTTTTAGCCAATCCGGAATTTCGGAGTCCCGAAGGGATTGCGTGGTTTTTATTTGTATAGAATTTACAATTTTTTTTTTAACCTGTGCTGTGTACGGTGATTGAAAAAAACACGTAGCAATTTTAATGGGCATTATTTACGTTGTTGTTTTATATCTGTTTTTAACGTAGTTTTTTTTTTCGTAGTTGTACAACACTGGCTTGTGGTTTTGTACTCGGTGTTTTAGCATTCTGTATTGTGGAATGTTTTAAATTTGGTTTCAGAACGTGTTTTAAATGATTGGGCTTGTCGAGGTATCGGCAATGTTGCCATGTATCGGGATGTTGGCTGGAGATTTGGCAACGGTGCATTGCAGCAGGGGGTAGGGATTTGGGTGACGGAAGAGTTATGGGGTTGATTTAGTGGTAAAAGTACTGTTACGATGGTTTATCTACGTGGGATTCTAAAATTGGTCGTTTTTGGTGATGTGGTGTTGCAAAATATTTGTTTTTTATTGATAGGGAGCGGGGGGGGGGGGGTCAAAAACGACAAGTTTTGCAGGGCGATTTTTTCAAGTGTGGAGTTTTGAACGAATTTGTTGATCGGGATCGCTAATTTGAAGACTTTTATGCAATGCAGTGTTGCCAAATGCATCATGAATTCGAATTGTATCTGATTTTTATGGTTGTCTGGAATAATCTGAGGTGGAGAGTGTTCCGTGGCTCAGGGCCATCTAAGGTATATCGCGTTGCTCCAAAACACGACAAATTTCATTATCAAGTATGAAAATTTGGCAACGTTGGAATTTATTGATGGCTCGTTCGGTGGAATAATATGATTCAGCGATTTGATATCGATTTTTATGCATTTTTTTTTTCACTTGTTAATGTAAATAGTTTTGCCATGTTGCCGATTCTCAATATTGCATTTGAAATTTGGCAACGTTGTATTGAACATGTTCTTTACACCGTTCTGTTTTAATATAATATTGAAATTTGGCAACGTCGCAATCACCATTTTTTTATTAACGAGGATTTATACAATAATTGTTAATTTTCTCGCTACAATATTCAACATTGTTTTGTTTACAGTGTTGCCATATCTTGAGCTATTATTTTCAATTTCTCGATAAGAAAATTGTATTGAAAATTATTCGTAAAATAGAACATTTCGATATCTTCGCTGAATGGTATTTTCATTCAAAGAATGACACGTGTCCGAACCCGGCTTCATTCCGATACAAAAATCACGACTAAACTTCCAGCTTACGAGTGCGTCATAATTTTACAATATTTCGCTTTTCTCGATCGATCACATTTTGAAAGTTTTCACGTTAATTTTCTTTCGTGTTTCTCTCATTTGTACACATATTTTTTTTTCGTTTTATTTATCAACAGCACATCTGTGTTTATCAGTATCAACGTGTGTACTAATTATAGCGTGTAATTACGATCGATTCAATGGTTTTTATTTTCTAATTCAACCAAGGTTTACCCAGCAAGACAACCGAATGCGAATTTCTTGAATCACGTGTATTTGAAAATGGACGAATTTCAAAATGAGGCGTTACATGTTATTTCTCCCTCCCTTTTTTATTTTGAAATATTTACAGCACGCAGTTGTGTTGGGATCTGATGATATGATATGAAAAAAAAGGTGGTTTTTTGATTTTATAAAATTGAAATTTCATTGCGTAGATGGATCCTCCGTGTTGCTTGAATTTTTCTTATATAGACACACCTTTTTATGTCGAATATGTAATAGCGTTTAAGATTATTATAAAAAAAATGGCGGTATATCGATAGCAAAATAGGAAGAAAATAACCAATGGAGGAAATTATGGTATTTTTTTTTCTCTCTCGGAAAATAGACTTTTTTTTTGGATACCGCATATTGATGTATGTACGCCGTGGCCATTTCTTAAATAGGAATTTATCTAACCAGAACGGCATAATGTTTAAGATGATTTATACGCATTAAAAAGTTTAAGTAAGGATTTTATTCTATAATAATTTGGCTTTAGTACGTATCTAATTTTTTTTCTGTGTTTTAATATACTATATTCGTTCGTTTGTTTCGGAGATAATATCATATCATCTGCATTCGTTCTCTATATTTTATTTAGAATTCTTTTTTTTTTCGTTTTGTGAACGCTAGTAATAGTTAAAATAATTATATAATGTATGTAAATGTATCGCATAAATGATTTTTTAGTTTATATATAGATGTATATCGGACATATTAAAATTATAGTGTACGATTTATATAGGTTTATAAAATTTTACTATAAAGTTATTTAGGAAAAAAAATATATAAAAAAATTGTGAAAATAATCTCTAGCAAAAGTAGAAAGGTGATGGGTATTTGCAACAATTTTTTTTTCTTTTCAATTTTTTTTTTTCAAATGAGAGCAAGCAATGAGTACTTCAAGCTGTTAAACAGCCTTCCTCGACACAAATTCATCTCCCGGGCGTTGCAGAAATACATTTTTCAGCAGTTTAGTGTGGGGCTAGGCTTCGTAAAATTTAAGCAGTGCATCATATGTAGTTTATTTTGTTGCTGCGGAAAATGATTCTTCATATACATCTACGAGAGGATCGTGTAAACGCGCGTTACCCCGTAATTCGTTCGAAAATTTTGTTTTTTTTTGTAACGAGAAGGACGTTGCGACATTTTGTTATATTTTTATTGTTGGTGCGTCGTTAACGTCCGAATTGTTTTTATGTATTTATTTGTATTTATTTATTTTTTTTATAATATTTATTGTAATACGATAAGTTTTATTTTTGTTGTTGGAACGAATTTTCACGTGTTTTTACATGGTCCATGAAACCATTGTAAGTCTCCATTTTCTACCATATTTAAATATAATATTAATTATAGCGGTGTTTTTATTTCGTGGGTGTGGTGGATGTGCGATTTGGTGAAATGATCGATACGCGGATTGCAAATCGAAGATATTGGCCGATTTTGTAGTATCGTTGAGATATGTTAAAAACCAAAAATAAAGAGTTATTTGAGGTACATGAACATTCATGATATTAAAAGTATTTTAATGATGAGGCCCATGGAAATTCGGTATTAATAACGTTATCTACCAGAGATCCATCAAACTACATCGTGTGATTGGGTGTTAGGAGTAAAAGAACTCCCAATATTCTCTAGTCTCCTAATACAACTGGTTGTATAAACGTTAAATGTGATTGACATGGGGTAGATTCAAGTACAGTATTGGTAACGCTATCTATCGAAGTTTTATCGAACTATGTTACGCGACCAAGTATCAGGAGTTAAAGACCTTCTAATATCTTCTATTCTCCTAATACAACCGCACGCTTTAAATGCCAAATAAAATCAACACCATTCTGTATTGGTAACGCCATCTAGCGGAATTTCATCAAAATATATAGCGCGACCGAGTATTAGGAGTTAAAGACCTTCTAGTATCTTCTATTCTCCTAATGAAAGTGGTGTTTTCGGAGTGTTTCGCAAAGAAATAAGACGCTGCATGGGTTGCCTATCATGGTAAATTGAAGGAGCAAATGTACTATTTTTGAAATTTGTTTTTCATCGTTTTTCCCTCCTATTGAAGGTACATTCATACGCAATTTTAAAATTTCGTTTTTTCGGATATTTGCTGAGTAATTTTCGAATGAAAAATCAATATTTATGGTCATGTACCTCGAATTACGTCGTATTTACATCTTTCGTGCGTCATACGTATTTTTACATCTAAATCCATAATACACGATCATTTACCGACATTCTCATTAAAAAAACGAACTCCGTACTACGATTAATTTTATATTTTAAAAATAAAACAGTCTTCATGAGAAATAAAAAAGTAATTATGTACAGAGAAGTTAAATACGAAGGGGGGAAGAGAGAAAGATATAGAGAGATATAGACATTTAAAATCTACAAAACTAACATCAATGGTATAAATATTGAAGGAATTAGATATGTACAGTTTAACTCTATGTTACATTTAAAAACACGCGACACTTAAGTAATCTAGAAAAAAAAAATACAAGCGAAACGAAGTACAAGAAACGCTCACTGCGTAAAGGGAATACAACGATACACGTGTAAGAGGAATGAACTAAAGAAGTATATAATATGAAAAAAAAAATACGCGGAAGATTAAGAATTATGAGGAGAATCTGTATCATGTGATGTACCGCGGAGTTTAATATTCTGCAGTAACGTCGCCATCCAGCTAGGAGATTTCGGTTCCTTATGCTGCGGTCGATTCGGATTACTTTGAGGTTTATTTTCTCCTAAAATTGTAATAAAAATTAATACATTAATAAAATTAAAAAACCACAAAGAGATACCTTTGGAAGAAGAATCGTCAGCATTTTTCACTCCATTAGCTACTTTATTCTTACTACCGCGGAAATCTCTAACTACGCGATTCATCAATCGTTTCAGATCCGGGCTACGGGTCGAACTACTCTGTGGTTTTTGGTCAACTTCCTTGTTGAATTTCTTAAGCTTGTCATTCAGCGCGTTATACAATTCGCCGGAACCTTCTGGTATGACGTTGGTAGGGCTAAAAGTATGATATCGTCTATCGTAAGTGTTATCACTCCTATAAAATAACCTATTGAGTGTTCGCCTGTTCAGGCTGCCACTGTACGCCAATCGCTTACCGTCGATCTTCGTAGCTACTGGTGTTTTCACTGGATGACCAGCTCCTCTTGTCAGCTCCGCTGTCGCTGGTGCGATTCGATCGCTCGAAACGGTAAGCGCGGATTAGATCCATATCTTGGGATTTCTCGCGGCTTCCTTTTCTGCTCCCGGGATGGCTACGAATACCAGAACTGGCAACAATAGTTTTTCAATGTAACGATTCGATACAAAGTAATTCGACGAGTTTCCAGTTTTTTGTTTTATAATTAGGCGATTACATCTGTGTCGGTGGGAGATATCGAACGAAATGTTGGTGACGGGAAAAAAGACTTGATTAGATTCTCCTGTGACGTTTTTTGATTTTTTGTACAAAAATTTTCCACATTTTTTTCCGTATTTTTTGTAACAAACTCTGAAAATATTAAAACTTGTAATAAATTTTCTATTTATTTTTTTATACTTCATTACATCCACTTTCATTTTATTTCCAATTTTTCATTAATTTCGAAATATTCTTATTTTATAGATTTTTATCTGATTTCTGTTCAATTTTTTTTATTAATTTCCATTATTATATTATCATGTTAACTATGTAATTTCACGCTACTTAATTTATAAAAAAAATTATTTTCTTATAATTTCAAATGAATATTTAATAAATAAATTTATTCACAATTTCCCAATATTTATTTTTTATAGAATTTTCGTTTAATTTTTTTGCACTTTATTGCATGTTTGATTTTGATTAAATTTTTACTCAATTTGTAGCGTTTAATTTTCACTTAATTTTGATATAATTTTAAATTAATTACCACATGTTTAATTATTTCATCTTATTCGAATTCTCTATCTATCTCTGTCTAATTCGCATATTTTAAAATTCTCATTAAACAACGACCCAGACTGACGTTCTGTTCGTGTATCAAATTGCCTAATTATAACTACGAAGGAACCAGATCATTCTTGAATCACTCTGTAACGTAACCGTAAACGCAACAGAATCATATCGATACCTTTCGGTGGATATCTTGAATTTCAGCGTTTTCTCCGACACCGCGACCTCGGTAACCGTCTCCTCTTCGTCTTCGCTCAACTCATCCATACTCTGAGTACCTTCTTCTGAGAATATAGAAGCGTCTTCGGATTTCTACGTAATTGAAAAACGAATCAGTACAATAATAAACATTATCACTTAATAACGAAACAATACAAAAGATTTGAATAAACGTGGCAATAAAAACACCAATTACCGAAGGCCTTATAAAGAAGTTTTTCGTGTTAACGAATACCTGTTGAATTATATTCGCTCTTTGTTCCAACTGGGCCTGGATGGAGGAAGCAATACACGGCGAACTAGGACTGGTAACTGTGGAAGATACTGTTGCATCTAAGGTAACTACGGATTTACGTTGTTGCCTTTGTTCATCTTTGACTGCTTCGTTCAACTTACGATAATACTCCAAAGCGTCTCGAACCGGCTGTACAATCATAGGCTGTAAAATGATGATATTTTTTCACCGATAATGCAAACCGACACCATGATATGCTCCTACCACGACCGTAATAAATCGCTAAACACTTCGGATACATTCGAGAAAATCCCTCAAAAGGATAAAATCCTCAAACACACGTTGGAAAAAAAGCCCACCCACCGAATTACGTTTAAATACGTTATTCGTATACATATATACCCTTTAGGTCCATAAAGAATACAAGGTGTAAAGCCGACAGGGGCATAAAAAGGATTTCCGTCCAGATGCTAGGCGTTTGTACTTACGCATGATAATTCTCGTCAAGTGTAATAGGATTTTGAACCCCAGCGACGCCGCGGCGCTTACTATTTCGCACCGTACGTAATGTAATGCCCGAGTACAATGTACGTATTACACGATGACACGCTAAAACCCGCAGCTTTTCAATTTAAACACTTACTATTAATTCGGGGAATAGTTCGCCCAGAGCTTCGAATAATGGCAGTAGCACGAACCCGATGAAACTACATTGCGACGAAGGTTTGGTGATTTTTTCGCGATCCATGAATGGCGTCACCGGCAGGCCTTCTTGTTTTTCTTTGTCGCTTTGGCTGAAGAATTCCTGCGCAGGAGAGAGGTGTTAGAATTGCGCTGGTGAAGCGAGGGTGCTGTGTAGAGAGTCGATTAGGCGAATTTTTGGCAAAAATTCATTTTTTGGATATTCCTATTACGTGGAATATCCATGTTTCGAGTTCAAAGGTCGATAAATCCGTGATTCGAATTCAACTGTGATAATACATCGATATACAAAAATCCATTGAAATAATTAATTGATAAATCACAAGCGTTTTATTTATAAATTTAAGTTTTTGATAATTAATTATTTAAATAAAAGAATAATAAATTGTAAATTTATTCAAGATTTAAAATTCATTATTTAAGGAAAAGACATGATCTATATTTGAATTATGAGATCAAAAGCTTATTTACGTAGCTTAATTTCCTTTTTACAAAAAAGAATTTTTTTTTAAATAATTTTAATTAAAATAAATTTATTAGCACAAAAAATTAATTAAAAAATTAATTTTAAAATAATGGAAAAAATGGAAAAAATTTCTAAAAATAATTAGAACATATAATTATTATATTTTTTTCAATGGAATTTTTAATCAGTAATTAGAATAATTTTTTTTTATTTTAATTTTAATTAAAATACATTTGTTAACACAATATTAAAAAATCAATTTTAAAATAATGGAAAAAAATGGAAAAAATTTCTAAAAATAATTAGAACAAATAATTATTATATTTTTTCAATGGCATTTTTAATTAGTAATTAGGATAATTTTTTTAATTTTAATTTTAATTAAAATAAATTTAGCTATATAAAAAATTAATTTAAATAAATAAAAAAAAGAAAGAATTTTTGAAAATGATTAATTTTTAAAAAATATGTACTTATTTGTGACTTGACCACATTTCAAGTTCATTGATTGAATTCCAAAAAAATTTTCAAAATCAAGCCTAAATTTTACTTGTTTTTACTTGAAATTATTTTTTTAATTTCAATTGCTTCATACTAACTAATCTCTTAAATTATGAATATTATTTTTAAAATTAAAACCACTTTTGACCACTTTAATTCGAGAAATTACGCTTAAATTTACTTACTTTTACTAATTTTTTTACTACAACAACAACAAAAGTCTTTATTTAACGACGCCCTGCGTCGAGGACCTTTGGCGTCCAGAAAATATAATTTACAATTTAAATTAACTATAACAAGAAAAAAATACAAATGGGGGGGGGGGGGTAGGATAAATTGAATTATAAATTTGGCAGCAATAATGGATTTTTTTTAATAAATATTTTCGGTGTTGATCGAGGTCAAATACGTTATTTTTCTTCTGAGAATTTTGAGTCAATATTGAACATTTTTTGAGCTTATTTATTATCTCGTTTCGTTTTCAGGAATTTTTTGGTGCATTTTTAATATTTTTTAGATTTTTTTCAATTATTAAAAAGAAGTACTCGTAGATACAAATCACGATTTCTATTTTTTTATTGCAATTTGACTAGTTAATTTTTATAAATCAATTTTTCAACAATTTAAACTTTGTTGGAAAATTTTTGATCGAAATGAATAACATGTTGTAAAATTTTTTGTTTCACATCAAAATTAAACCTTAAAAAATTTCTACGACCCTTCCCACTTCTTTCCTTTACCTTGCATTGAAATTAATTAGCAAATATTTAAATAATTTGTCTAGTTGATTGGAAAAAATTTGAAAAAAATTCTCATTTAAAAATTAATGTTTTGAAAAATAAAATGTTGTATTTTCTACTCAAATATCCAAAAAAATACACGACAACGTAATTCATCGAATTACAAAAGGCGAAAAAAGTAGGAAATATACCAGTCACGTGGATAAACTTATTCAAAAAGTATTCAAATAACGATCACGTTTTACTCAAACGCGGCTGAAATTTCAACACCGCATCCAGAACGAGTAGCTTTTTGGGTTCACCCTACATACAAACTTGATTACGTTACTTGATTATTTCTTGCCTATCCTTAATCCCATTCCGACGATATCGTCACGATCCCTACACAGCAACCCTTTTCTGTGGGGTATTTTGAGCGGAAAAAAATAAACTCACTTTAAACAACTTGTCGAGCCAAGGCTCAGCTACGTTCATTGGTCTGGCTTCATTAGATATATCGGCCACTTTGATTAACACCATCGATATCTAAAATGAGAAAAATTGCAATCTCGTGTTATACCCAAATGCGTCCCGAATGCTTACCAAATTAACATGCAAGGGTTTCTGGAAATCGAATCCTTCGACTAAGGCGTCTCTGAACTGAGCCAAGATCTCGTTATGTCGAGCCATATCGGTGGCTAAAATACATCTAATGATACTTTCACGAGCCGTGCGGAAATCGTTTGGTGCTAGATTTTCGAAAATGTTGCATTCGGGGAGGTCCAATATGCGAAAGGCCATAGAGCAATGGTGATTCTCCAATGGCGATATGTCGTTGTATCGGATAGCCAACTCGGTACGAGCGTTCACCTGGGGTTCGTCCAAATAAAAGGTGAAATTAACGCGATGTGAAATACGAGTCTTCAAATGTGATTTATCAATCTTCAGTCATACCTGATAAATATTATTATATCCTGGATGATCCAAATCGTGACAAATGCATGAAGTAATTAAGACTAGAATATCAAGCCTACTGATTAAATCCAACAGGCCTGTTTTCAATATCATCGCGTACATCTAAACACAAAATTCGATTATTAAATTCGACGCGATCGCGTGAAATTATCGTCATCGTAGGTTACGTCGACTCATCCGCGTCACACTTACCATCTGAGTGACGCAGAAACTATGTCTAAAATTATGGAATGGTACTTCGTTGTAATTTTTATATACTTGGAATAGGAAACACTGCAGTTTGCTAGTATTAATCCGGAATGTGATATCTAATTCGAAATCCGTATACATCGCGTATAACAATCTAAGTATCTCTTCGTCGCTACACTCGTTACAATCGAATGATGGCAGTCTCAAGCATTTTAATACTTCCTCCGATAGGCTCTCGTTGCTGAAACAAAATTTCAATATTATTTCTCGTATTGATCGAGGAATTCAAAGATGTCGTTGGATCGATTTCATTATAAATGGAACGATGACGTCATAATTCATAGATAACTTACATAATACATACATATACAATATTTAGGCCTATAAGGTTTTGTTTAATGGAATGATGTAAAATTTTCTTGAAAATTCTGTAATGATAAGAAGTGAGGGGGGGGGGGGTTCATCGTATTTTTTTAAAGTGTAAGTAGATCAACTCGAATTTGAGCATCACTGTTCAATGTCTTCATTCCCAATTCTGCTAATAGTCCAGTCAATCTAGCACTTGAGCTTGCAAAACGAGATGATAAGCTGAATTTTGATATATACCTACAAGGGAACCTCTCGAGGTGTCCGGCTCGGATTTGAACGGGAGTTGGATTTTTGAAAAGAGCATGTCAAAAAACCACCAAATCAAAATTTTAGCTGCCCAAGTTGACTTTTCGATTTTTGGCGAATTTTTGAAATTTGAAAATTACGAAATTTCGATTAAAAATAAAGAATAACTAAACAAAAAAAAAAAAAAAAAAAACGAAAAATAATTTTAAATTACGAAAGAAACGTTTTTCCCCTAATTCGAACCCGCTGAATCCGAAAATCGCATCGGCGAGCCGTTCTGGAGCCTCCAGCACGATTTCCATTTTTCCCTAGGAACTTCCAGAAGGCGTCCATTTGAGATTGGGCCGCTAAGAACTTTGTTCTCTCTTATTCTCAACCTACTGAACCGACTTGACTACATTTCCGGAAAATTCCAGCCGGACACCTCGAGTAGGTTTTTCCAGGACAGGTT
>QBDW01005626.1:0-87174 GCA_003261595.1 Maconellicoccus hirsutus | reverse complement strand
TTTTTTTATTTTTTATTTTTAATTGAAATTTTGTAATTTTCAAATTTCAAAAATTCGCCAAAAATCGAAAAGCCAACTTGGGCAAGTAAAATTTTGGTTGTAGGTGTTTTTTGACATGCTCTTTCCAAAAATTCAACTCCCGTTCAAATCCGGGCCGGACACCTCATGTAGTTCCCTTGTTACTAGAGTAGACATGTACAAACTGAGAAGAAAGCCCATGGTCCAAAATAAGATATGGACCTACCTTTATTTTCGGTAAATCGACGAAAACGATGAAATCCGCAAGATCTGGCAAATTTTGAAAGCAATTGAATTAAAGGATCCCTTTTAATCATACATCTTTCATTCGAGCCCAATTTCAAAAAGAATTCAATATTTTAATAGGACCCCCCCTCCACCCAACGACTTCATTACCTTAATTATTCGAGCAATTTTAAACTTTCTTATGCGCGACGTGCGTCGCGTCGTCTACGAATACCAACGAATAAAAGCCGTACCTAGAGAACAGAATCATCGACCGCGAAAGGATACCGCAGGTGAAAATGACATGAACTTCTTGAAGAGAGAACAAGAAAGAAAGGAAACGCGAACGGTAGGCAACATGGAATCGGTTTAATATCGGAAATCACGATACACAGCGATGCCCTTCAAACGAGAAATCCAAATCGTGAACCACTTCATCGCCACCGACCGTTTTGGGATGAACATAAAAAAAAAGACGTCCGACCGGAAACCAGGTCGATATACATAAATCTTTTAGTATGAGAAATTCACGCCAATCTAACGAAAGGATTAATAAATCCACCTACCTACTAAAATTATTAATTAAGATTAATTAGAGTCTGTTTAAGCCGAATCAGGCGTTTGGGTATACTGGTAATGACTCAGTCCTTTAAACATTAATTGACGTGCTACCTGTCGTTACCATGTTCTACTTTAAAAAGCCGCAAGTACAGCGATTCACTTACACAAAGAGAATGGAGATTCGAAACAGCAAGGAAAGTTTACCTAGTTGCAATATTAATTTGGCGCAGCTAATTACAATGTACGTCGTCTACAATGTATATAATACGTATACAAACACGCGCAATAAGCGATCATGTGGCCAAGTTAACGGCACGTAAATGAATACCGGTACCTCAACTCCTCCGATGCCTTCGATCGAGCAAATTATTACGTACGCTGATTTTTCTCCGCAATCTATAAAGACGATAGCGAGTGGATGTCGGAGAGTAATAAAAATGAAAATTTGAGCACGAAATAATGAGACAAACCTGCTGCGTTATTTTGACCGATACTGGTAACGAGTTAATTAACAATATCGTTTTTTTTGCTGTTATTAACCGTGGACTTATTTTTCTATAAGAAAGGCATTAATTTGTTCAAGTGTCGCCGTCGTAAACACGTAAAAATTTCCGGGAGTGTGCATAATTTATCGAGTTGAACGTGGCCGACGCGACGCCCAGCAAAGGGGACACAGGTAGCTAACTAGCTACACAATCACATACTATACTTATTCGTAGAGAAAATTTCTAAAAATTTTACAACTTAATTTACGTCACTTCAATATTCCATCAAGATCGTCGATTTGGTTGGTGTTTTTCTAAAGGCCGTATCATCGAAAATTTATACGCTTTATGGATGAGATATCAGCAACGATGACGTATTCAACGAGTGATAACTGCTGAGCATCTCGATGTAACGCAATTATCGTACTTTTACAAACAAAAACTCCCCACAAATTAAGAGGATTTGTAATTTCGAACGAACATCCACTCTTACCATCATAACTTCATGACATAACCGGTATTACCTACAGAACCAATTACGTGCAACCAGCATCGTTACTTTACCGATTAGACGTTATTAAAACTAAACACCTTACATGCCACCGATCAATGACACCGCTGAATACCGATAAATTGCTTGAAAAAGGAAACCCCATCATCGACCATTATTCTTTGTACACATTCACCGGTAGACAATTTCAACTAAATTTAGTGAATCGACGACGGCTCAGCGAAAACATCTTTCTCGAGTGCGGTCATACGACCTCGAATTCGTCGAATATCACTCGAAGCGTGCCGCAAACATCTCTCCTATCAGCTGTAAAATATTTACGGTATATACCTATTACCTACGTATAACCGCAAAGCTAAGTGCCTACACTCATTACAGGTCATCAGATTTCCAATATCATTACTCGAGATACGTAAACCGTCAATGTCGATAGTTTTTGGTTATACGGAGAGGAGAACACAACACCAGCCACCAGGTGTATCGTCGTGTGCAAATTCGCTGCATGATTTTGTTGATACGAGTACGACGTTGCCGCCGCGCCACCGCTATTGCCGCGCCAACGTCGTCGCGCCATAAATAATTTGACATCATCTCGAAGGAAATTGCTTTCATGTAGAAAAAAAGGTTAAAAAATCACCGCACAGGATACCATTAAAAAGAGGATTTTGCCATTACGCTGGTACCAGCGAACTACGATTGCGATATTACGCGACAATTAATCGTTTTCCAGTTCGCACGAAAAAAGAAAAAAAAAGGGAGGGGAAAGCGTTAACAAGAAGAGAAATTGCATCGATAAGCGTATGATAGCATACCAACCAGTACTCGAAGCCGAAGCCAGTTGTCGCAGCTAATTAACTAAAACAAACAAAATGGCGAATTAAATCGACCATTGATCTACTGATTTTTTTCAGTAATTAATCACATCTACGTAACTTTCAATCAGACAAATGATTAGCATAAAATCGAAAGGAAATAAGATTTCCAATTGGAAATCCTTGTATAACGTATTATTCTGTATATCCTGCCAAGTCTTATAAAAAAAAAAAAAAAAAACTATCCGCATTTAGTCCGTAAAAAAAATCAATTCCTTGTCTGACCATCCGTATAACAGCTGCTCCTACGCTGCCGAAGACGACGCAGGAAGACGCACTTGTGAGTTGTCTACCTTTTTTCGGTTGTTTTTTTTTAAATTTCTTTATTAGTTACGGATTAATGGTAATCAGCCACCGATGGACTTACAACGTGTTCGAGTCTCATAAACTACGGTATTAGGTACGCGATACATCTTGATTTCTTGATACATCTCCTACACCTCAGTTGTGCTCTAGAGAAAACTAGAAAAAAATTTTCAACGCGTGATTTTTGCTGGAGTAAAAAAGGTTTCTAACTCATAAGCAGAGCCGTCGAGAAGGAGGAACAAGGGAGATATTCAGTGGCGCAACCACCAAATTTGGTGGGTGGGTAGTTGGTACACTACTCACGTCACGAAAAATTAGGCTTTTTTAATAAGCGGCAACTCCTCATTTCCCTTCTCCCCTCCTATTACAACATTCAAACCAAAAAATTGGAAATCGAAGATAAAAAAAAGCCCGAACGGAACGAGGGCGAAAATCTTGTTCACGTATATCAGAGGAGTATAAATTTTGGTCATTTTTAAGGACGTCTCTGCTGTACAATTTATTGTGAAAAGTGCTCGACGCAAGAATTTTGCATTTCTAACGGGGTCTGCTCCACTTAATGGGTAATTCAGCTCTGTATACAAACATCCAAAAACATTGAGTAAAATAGATCTTCGATTTACCATTCTCATTATTTTTTTTTCAATCCCTCAAAATCTGTGAGATATAAAGAAAAAATCGAGAAAATTTAGGTGGGTACAATGTACCACTGTACGCACTCGTTGTTGCGCCACTGAAGACATTGCTTCGAGCGTGGCTCTCTGAAAGGGTAGGGAAATTTTCAATTTATTTATTAATACGGACTACTTCCCCATTTTTTTCAGTTAGATATTAAGTTTCATGCCCAAGTTCAGAAAGAGGCCCCAAACCAGTAACGGTCTGGCTGTGGGCGCACCGGGAAATTTAAGAATTAAAAGGGCGTCTAAATGGTCAAACTTCAAAATTGGTGCTCAAAACGTGCACAAATCATGAGGGCACACCGGGATTTTGCCCGGTTGCCCTGTGGGCCGTGGGCTAGTGCGTCCATGCCCCCAACATGTGCAGCGGGTTAATTTTTGTTCTCGACAACTTTATTCGTGAACGGAAATGCTTATTTTAAAATTGCATCCGCGTTTAATAAATTTCGAAAATGTCGCGTTTTATTTCGCATTACAAAATGTCTTCGCCCAAACGCTCGTTCCTGCGCCTCTTTCAGAACGAGCAAACTATTTAACTGGAAACAAAAATTGAACGATCAACGGACATTTTCGCAATAGAGCAAGTCATGACCATTACAAACGTAGAAATTAATATGCCATTAATTGTTTTCAATTATTCGCCAAGTCTTGGAATACTTGTGCGCGAGTTTCCGAAGCCACATTCTCAGCGTGTTATCTGTTTATGGAAACTCACCACAATTCTATTTATAATATTCGACCGCATCGTCTGAAATCGTCGGTACCCTGTTGTAATTTTTCAGTATTTTTTCAAAGTATCTAAACGCTTATCTGTTCGGAAGTGCTACATCAACAAAGTAATGTATAACAGATGCGTTTTTATATTAAAAAACCCGCATCCGATGTCAGTTAGAGACACTGGACTGCATTAATTTTTATACGAGCTGGTACTTGGAACCGCGCATATGCCTCTACGTTTTTAAATCTGATATAGCGTACATGAAAATCTTCATCCAGTATTATAAATTATTTGGCGTAATGCTAAAAATGCGATTAAAATTTCGCGGCCAAAGTGGCGACGATGGTGGGGGTGGATTTATAGGAGCACGTTGAATACAGGCGATGATTAATTATTAATCCATCGAGAATTCGTAAAGAATTGGTCATTTTATTGGAGGACCACTTAATACGTTATCACGAGAAAAAAAGGAGGTTTTAAAACTAATTTATAAGTTTTTTCATAATTCTTCTTCTACGTAGTAACCATTAGCTGTAAAAGTTGTTTATATAACGAAGAATATACAGGGTATAAATTAGTTTAATGGCTAATCTAATGTCCATTTCGGAACGTTCACGAACTACGAGTTTACCGTCATTGGATTCTTTCCTCTTTTTTTTCCACAAAACCAGGAAGACTTTCTACTTATTTATTCATTCAATCACGATTCGATACTGTTAATCTGGAAATTTAATGGAACATAAAAGCGGTTGTCAGGAGACTTTTTTGTAACATTTGGAAAAAATCTCGTAACAAACTTTTTTTTTCGCGGTAAACTCGCGCGGATTATAAAATTATATATAGGTATAGATTTATGTGTTAGATTTAGGTACTCGACCAATAAAATTTTCCTATACATATTATGACCAAAGATTAACGATTTTGGTAGATTATTCAAGACGAACGGAAATCGCACTGCTGCGCATACATGTGTTTCCAACATCCTGCGGAAAGATGCGTGGATTAGTCAAATTGTCTAATTGATATTAAAAAAAATATACATATACAGTAGGTATAGTATAATAAAAAAAATAACAACAACATCAAGATCGAGATACCGCCAACATCAACTAGCTCACCTTCAACGAAGGCGCTATTCGAAAATTAATTTTTCCGTTCTCACGGTTAAAATTTTCGATCACATAACAAGTTCATATTGACCAGAAAAATACGTGGAAATAAGACGCTTCCGTTGGTGCGGCGCGACGGTCGTCTCTTGTCGTATTCGTATGTGTCTTTAACAGAAAGAGCAATTTTGCTTTTGAACGTATCAAGTTTTAGAATTAATTTAAGTGTAACGAAGGTGTGACCGAGGCGTTAATTAGAAAAGACCCTGTAGAAAGTATAATTAACGTTTTCCAGGTACCCTACCGAGTATTATCATTTGACCTGATTTTTGTCGAGTTTTAATCGGTAATAGTACGTTTTCAAACGATCGATTGTAGGTACCTATATGAATTGATAAATGAAAGCGACTATGGGGATGATGATATGTGCTTGTATGTTTTTGTGCGTGCAACATGTATCATACAACACGTGAGGCGGCGCGACGCCTCGAGCTGTGATTTTTTCTCGTCTCGGTTTCTTTTACAAAGATGTTTTTTTTTATTCAAAAATAATAATATGTCGTGTCTGTTCGAGTCAAAGTTATCAATTAGGAAATCGCTTTAATAAACCGTGTCAAAATCGATTACACAGATGTCCATTCAATTACACGCTTCCGTATACCTATTTAGCTCGCGCTTCCCTTTATTGACGTGCTCGTACGAGTATGTAGGTGGTAGTAGGCAGAGGTACTACATAGTAGATACTTGGTAATGGGCACTCGATGAGTTGGATACATCACGACGTATTCGTCTAATAGGTAATAAAAGAAGGCGACGACGATAGAGCGATCTTAAAATATGTAATAATCGGCAGCGGCTCTAGTCGAAGGGAAAACAGGCACGAGCGAATAAAACAAAAGCCATGTTTTACCGACTTCGATAGCTCGTACTACGAGTATTTCAATGAATCGAACATGTATAGCTGTATAGTGTATGTGTATGTGTATGTACATGATGCTATGGTACTTAGCCGACTATGTACGAGTATATTATTTACAAACGAGGCGTGAAATATTTGAAAGTAGACCAAGAAAGGCGTTAGCTATTGTATCTGAAGCAACAATAGATATCGTGGAGATAATATTAATAAGGAAGACTTAAATTAAAAAAAAAAAAAAAAAAAAAACGTCGAACTAAGGCGATAGTTATGCGGCGCCATCTACACAACTATAACCTCATCCTTAAAATATAATCACGCTGAGAAATATTCATTAAGGGGTCAGTTTGCGGCTATGTATGTAATATGTATGTATGAATATGAAACAAATAAGTACGCTCACAAACACTATTTATATTCACCTTGTGCCCCAATCAAAGATAGTTTTTAGTTTTTACATTCAGCAGAGGAGCATACAGCTAAGGTTCCCTATGCTGACATCTATGCCCGGTTACCTACAATTCAAACGTCTCAATATACTCTCGGAGCTCGGACAACTGGTCGACTACACGACACGACACGACACGTAACAGCATCCTGCATCGCTAATGACTTCCGTCATTTTAAAAATTAAATCGTCGTCTTTTTTGAGGACGTTGGTTTTCTCATAAAACGCGAAGAAAAAAAATCAACAAGGACTGCATCTCTTCGTAACCTTAGCTAGTACGAAATGTTACACAATTAAAATTGCCAAACCGGATACAAACGCATTTTGCGCTGATTTAAATTTAAAATCAGCTCGCCATTTTGATAACCCGTTATACCTATATTGACATTTCGTAGGTAATTTTTTTTTTTTCGATTAACACCGCCACCGTTGTCACCTTCTGCCTCTACTCTAACTATGCCGCTAAACCTTATTTGAACTTGCGAAAAAGCGGTTTAACCAGAGATCAGTAAAGTTGAATTCTTTCTAAGGTCAAGTTCGTATCATTTCGCGAATAAATTGCGACATTATATGCGAAATTCTCGATAGATACCTACCGAATATCAAGGAATTCCTATTTCCGTAATTACGCGCATTTATAATTTCCTATATGCAGGTGTCACGCTATCCGATTAGCAGCTACATGTGGACTTTCACTATATCGTCGTTTTGCCGCCAAAATGACGGCTATCGTGGATTGAACGATTGGAAATGGAATGTTCATTTCGAAGACAAATTAGTTTGTGGCATGGCATGATTGCTATTCATTAGGTACGTTTTATCGCAGTCTGTGCAAAAAAGTAAGCTCGACAAAAGGTAGTTAATGGGGATGAGAATGTCTTTAATTTCAATAGCGTATTTGGTTCAGTGATGGCGGATCTTTGATTTTGAGATGATTGGCCTGTTGAATTAAAAACTCATAATTCAGGTAGGTGCTCGTGGTGTGAAGGTTATACATTTCCCATTGAATAAAATCGGATTTTTATTGCCTAATGATAAAAACGCCATCATCAAAATCGTCAACAAACAACTCCAGATTAAAAATGCGAACTTCTTTTGAGATCGCGAAACCGCGCATCTCTCGATAGCCCCATAAAGATAAATGCGACGAAAACCTAAATTCATACGGGTGGGCATATCGTGATGATTACGTACCGTACGACGCGACGCGACGTACAAGTGCGCGGATAAGGTGTATTTACTCGTTTATGTAATTATCTTTATTTGAATAAAACCATGTCATAATATGTTACCTCGCCTCGACCGCCGCCACAAACACTACCACCACTTCTGCCGCCGACATCGCCGTACCAAATGCATCACAATAATTACGAAGATAATATGAATTCGCGTCTCGTGTAATTATCGCACGTAGCACGTACCTACATGTACACCTTTTTTAGGTGCGTGTATTCTGCACCTTGCACTAGCACATACGACGCTGATACGACGAAAACGTGAAACCAAAAGGTAGTCGAGAGCGAAGCGCGACTACCTAGACCTACTCGTATAGTTGACATATTACGAAAAATTCGACGATCAACTTATGTAATCTATGTATTAAAAATCTCGCCGATACGTATGTCTATGTGTATGTAGTGTACAATGGAAACACAACGAAGAGATCTTTCTCATAGTTAGAATCCGGCACGTTTCCAATTAATAAACGTTTTCAGATGACACAAATGTAGTACTCACAAATTATTACCTCAGTATTAGTTATAAGTCGTTTAATATACTCGTACGTATACGTACGCTTTTTATCTTGTGTAAACAGGATGAGGGTCATTTTGAATGGGCAAGTTTCACGAATGTTGTCGAACCGGTGGCATCGCGAGATGTCCACCAGATCGTTGATGTATGTGAGAAATATTATAGGTATTTTTCACGCGCCGCGCCGCCTCCCGATGACGTGTATTTTGGTATTTCAGCATACTGACCGATGTAATACAAAATACTCGTTCGATTAATCGACGCGAAATATCTTGTTGTTCGAAGACCTTTGGGAAAAGAATGCGTTTGCGTTTTGTTTCGGATACATTTACGTATTTGTAAATATTAAGCATACGCAATACGCGGTCGCGTACATGCATCACATATCGATAATGTTTTCGATCATTCGAGTGTTCGCGATTTGAGAACAGGGACGCGCGAAAAATAGACGCGGATCAACCTACTTTCCTGATTTATTCGCTTCACCGCGAAATTTTCGGTGTCAAAATGGAAAATGTTCACGTATACTTACTTACACATACGCGTATACCAACTATACGTATTACGTACGTACTTCAACCACTACCCATCTAGGTCAATATTACTGCATTATTTCGATGCATTCCCAAATGCACATGCCACAAACGCAAATACGATCACATTTTTTTGAAATTATTACACTTACACATCAATTAAAATCTTTTTCATCGATGGCTGAAGTACTTTTGAGCTGAAATGAAATATGTAACACGTTTTGATAAAGTCCAAAGCTAAATATCCTTGGAAATTCAACAGCAGCTTAACTACTTAATTCGAATAAATTTCAAAATATTTTTTCAAACAAAGAAGAACGGTGGGGATAAAAGTACTAAAATACTTGAAATAAACGAATTCGACCTGGTATGAAATATACTCGCGATACACTCGGTAAATTCAAAATGATAAATGACGCTCCCTACCTTGTTTTCATCACTTCGGAAAAGGCTTTCAGAAAATCAGGAATTGAAAATTTGGGACCCAACTGCGCCACAACGCTCGGAGATTTTGCTTATTAATTTTTTGCTTGAAAAAAAAAATGAGTATGGTCATCGTTAGATTATGGAGAATGATTAAGGTATACTTTGGCCAAACTATGTTGACATTGTTGCAAGTCTGCATTTGCATCGATAAAGTCTCATTGGCGAGAATATAACGAGGCGCCGATGAAAGTAGCAAATTACGTATCTGAATTATATTTCATCCTTGGAAATTTCTATTCGCTATTCATTTGAGGTTGAGGAGCAAGGAGCTACTTGTCATGGCTCGCGATTCGGAACACGTTATACAGAAGAATTTTGGCATCCGCTTTCTCCCGGGCAAATCGTAGATTTTTAACTGGTTTTTCGGTAAATTAATATCGTGTTGTGGGTGGTTTAGGAAACACTTTGTCACTGAAATGGCAACTTTCGTTGGCTAATTTACCTACTAGCAGGTATTTCGTTGGTCATCGACTTTGAATATGAAAACCAGAGAAGACCTAGGAAAATTTATGGCCGAAACAGTGTCTAATTTCAAACCATGCTGACAGGATGAAAAAAAAATATGAAAAATAAAAACCTGTGCACAACCGACTCGTGCTTCCATATACCTACTTGGTTGTTAATACCGTAATCGTACCAGTTCCAGGTTACCATGCGCAGTACCAATCAACTTCACACCCACACATAGCAGCATAAAGAAATTGAACGCGTGTTAGTTGTACTTTATCGGATGTTTATCAACACAAAAGACGTACTTACTGGAAGAATGATACAGTATTATTGAAGCGCGCTTACGGTGTAATAGTTAATTTATCAATGAACTTTTTACACTGTACATCTTATACTTGGATACTTACTTACCTAGTGTGGTGAAGTACTAGTATAATACCACTACGTCTCAAGTTACTGACAAATAAGCCATCATTTATAATTGAATTCGAAATGTGTTCTAAGTCAGGCGACAATGTGTATAAACGAGTATTGTGGTCAAATTACACCGCAAGTGGGCATGAAGCATGAAATTCTGTGGGTCATGAATTTGCGCGTGGACTTTGGTCTGATTATATAGGACCCTGGATGTTAGTATTATT
Organism: Maconellicoccus hirsutus; assembly: GCA_003261595.1. Taxonomy (NCBI): domain Eukaryota; kingdom Metazoa; phylum Arthropoda; class Insecta; order Hemiptera; family Pseudococcidae; genus Maconellicoccus; species Maconellicoccus hirsutus. The sequence goes on along the minus strand of QBDW01005626.1, from coordinate 76,469 downwards.
GTCTTTTTTTTTTTTTTTTACATAATACAAAATGTACATCGTATCTATAGTCACGCCGAGCGTTGGCGTTTTTCACTATACCTACTCTTTATTTCTAAATAATTGATCGCTTTCCATCATACGCGTAGATATACTTATATAGACGTTCATTTACATTCGTTACTTCTTTCAGCTCTTTGTGTTCTGCTCACGTTTATATTACTTTTACACGTATAACTACGTATATTATATTATGTATACACGTTTGAAAACACGGCACCAATTCGCGAGTCCATTCTGTAACGTTTAACGAATAAGTAATATTATACATTTCTCTTCGCTAAGCATTTTAATAAAATCATATCTGTATACTGTAAAGATGGTAATCGCATTTATGTAACTCTTATTATAATTAAGTTTTAGTTTATCAATTATCATCGATAACAAGTAGCCTCTTCCGTCCTCATCTCAACTATTCACAAATTATTAGCACTTAGCCATTCAACACTGGAGTTGTTGATTTCTCGTAATCGATAGAACGATTTCCTCTATTTTAAGCGCATTAAAAGGTGCTACACTTCGTAAGGACCGAAGACCAATGAGAGGGAAAACAAGCCCAGGGCAAGTGTTTCGGGCACTTTCTTCAATTTGTGAATAATACCATTTAGGTGAAGGTAATAAATACTCGCAGGTACTTATTAACTGCAAAAATTGGGAAGAGTTACCTTTAATATTATTTAGAAAAGCCGGGGCCAAGACAAAGTGCACCCTTGCCTTTCTCAATGGCTCTGGGTACGAAGGTTCAATTTGTGTAATCACTACGAAGACTTTTCCCTTAATTAAAAAGGAATCCACATCATTGACCATACCTATTTTAAAGTAACTAAATAAATCGATTAAAAATTTAGAAAGCCGCTTTTTTCGATTCCACCAGCAATGAGTCATCATAATGCACTACGCCGAGTGTTACGTTTAGGTTTTTGTAAAAACTAACTTGGCCTAATAAAGCGTTATCAGTTGTTCAACTCTTTACGTGAGGAACCTTGCATCGTAGTACAGGTGTTGCTATGGTATCCCGGTACGTGGTTTTAATTCCTTCGTTAGCACGTGGATACGTGTGCAGGTGGTTGCCTAAGTTCGTCGAGCTAACTTTTTACATAGATTTGGATATTAGTATCTACATAATTAGCTACACAACTCGAATCGGCTACCAAATCGAATTGTTTATGAGAGGGTTAAGAAGAACGTGCGCGAAGAAGTCGACGTGAACGTCGAAATCGCAAGATGCGAGAAAGTTACTTATGTTCATTTTGTTTTGAAATATAGGTACGCTCGTTGCTCTTGACAAAAGAGACAGAGCAAATTAAGAAAAAAAAATTGAAGTACATTCATATATAAAAGGGAAACGGCAAAGTTTCGCAATTTTTTTTCCTTTTCCATTTTGTAAAACTTGGCCAACACACTTCCGAGTTCGGTTTTTGTCTTGTTAGGTACAACTTATTTTCGACAGATGAATAAGGATTGGTCGAACGAGCAACTTAAAAGTAAATCCATATTATAGGAAACTTCAAAGTAAACAATTTCTCATAGTTTTAACTCTTAATCTATATAATTATGTATATAGAATGATTATCGTTTTTTTTTTGACTTCATCGTGCCAGAACGAGCGAACCGAATTTCGTCAGATTTTGAACATGGTAAATTACCGGTAATTATCGTAAGCAAAGAAAATTAATAGTAAGTTACCGAAAAACCGCAAATTTATGGTAAATCATCATTGGTCAGTAAATCAACGGTAAACTACTATAAATTAGTGGTAAAATACGCAAAATGATGGTAAATTACTGCAAATTACGGTTAAATCATTGTAAATTACCAGTGATTACATAAATTAAATTACTGGTAAATAACTGTAAATTACTAGTAAATTACCACGAATTACTGGTAAATTACCATAAATTACCAGCAAATTACCGAAAATACTGAAAACTTACGAAATTACTGCAACTTATCAAGATTGATCATAAAATGACATTTGCGACAATTTTGCTGTCATTCGCTTTTCCGTGCCTAAAAAGAACGTTTCCACGAAGTATTGCGCTTAATTCAAAAAATTAAACGAAGACGGTGCGGAAAGTAAATGTTTGGTGTTACCACGAATGACATAAAAGACCAATACTCATTTTTTATGGCTGTGACACGCTTCGTTAGAAAACTTCCTTTTACTAGTACAGTTTTTCTTACGATGGAAAAAAATAATAAAATGCAAATCATATTAAAATTAATTTTTTATACTACGAGAGACTTGTAACATATGAATGTGATCGATTATTTCAAACGTAGTAAAAACAAGTATGTACCTAGGTACGTTTAAATGCTGCAAAAACTTTATCTCATGTTAGGAATAACGGATTTTAATAAAATTTTCAAAAATTACTGGAATCGTATATGAAGAAATTGGAAAGGTGTTGCGTTAGAATAAACGATACGTAATTAAGGAGTGAATTTTGGCCACCAATTATTTCGGTTCAAATGGTTCGTCTCAAGTAGACGCATATAACTTCCCCAGTTGCACAGATTTATGAAGAGGTTTACGGTCGGACAGGCTTATTTCCGGCGTGGTTTCTTACCCATGGACTAATTATTGCCGGCTTGGAACATTATACCGAAGCAAGGGAGAAAAAAAAGCATAAAATTAACTCCGGCGTGTATTTCTTTTTTTAACAGAAACGGGTGACAAAATTCGCGCTTGCAATTTGAATCCGTGGAGACGTGGTCATTGGCGTAATTACAGTGATACTTTTACCTATCCGCAGTCACAGTAGCGTATTACGAAACCAAACGGAAGCACGTGTTTGTAGGCATATATCTACTTGTCGTAAAGTACTTCACTTCGAAAGAGACACACCGGGCGGGCACCGAGCGCAAACACGGCAGAAACGACTGTCAAATAGCACCTGGCTTCGCGGCCCGTGTCTGTAATCTGTACACGGGTAATTATAACGAATCTTACCGTGTTTTACTGCCAGATAAGACAGCAATAATTTCAGGACACTCGGTTAACTCCATCGGTATCATCAGTCGCATTTTCCAAAACATAGTAATACGTAATAGGTTTTTTTTACAAGAGGTTAGACCTTCTTTCGTTGATTTCTTCAGTATGTACAGTATTTTCCTCGTTCTCGATTTACTCGCAAGTTGAATGCTTCTCTTTGATTTTTTTACAATAATTTTCATTATTTTGCAATCAAGTTTGCTATGTTTGATAAATTTATTTGGAAAATTGACTGGAAATCGAACATGAACTCTCGATGGAAACGGCGGGGAAAAAAACAAAGATAATTCCTGTATCAGAAATTCAAGATGTCAGAATAATTAATTAATGTTGAAATATCGCGCCTACTGACGGCAAATACGTTAATTTACGTCTCGCTCGCAATGACAACCTTCGTAGGTTTTGGTTGCAGAAATTGGTTGCACCGTGTAAACGATCTTCAATCTAGAATTAAACATCTATTTCGTCGATAATATTCAAATACCTACTTATTGGAATATTACGTTAAAAAGTGAAAAAATTTCATCCCAGACCTTGCCTAACACGATCTCGATATAATTACCCGCATTATGTAACATAATCGCCACTGGTCTCTTCGTCTCTATTGACTATTTAAATTAACCCAGCTCGGAATATCAACACGTCTACGCGGGTTTTCTCAATCTACTGTGTGTTTTAATTAATGCGCGCGTAATTTATTACGCAATTTTAACTTTTAGCGCCTTATGCTTCGGAGGAAGCGCGACCGTGAAGTTCCAAGGCTAACTATATATTTTCCAGAGAGCACCGATCGCGATGAAGAGTAGGTATGGTATAAAGATGAAAAGAAGAAGAAAAAAAAACCAGACCGGTACCGTTAAAAGAGTTTTTCGAGTCCGTAGCGGCTCTCTCCCGATACAATTAAATGTGTAACGTAACAGGCATGCATTACGTGTAAGGTGGTAGAGCTGAGTAAAAAAGCGTGATGAAGACGTTTCTTGTATTTGCAAATAAGGACAACATATAAGCAAATGGAAATAAGCATGAGAATATCGCACGTTAAACGTTTCTGATGCACGATTTCAAAATATCCGTATACTAAGTTATTTGCGTCCAGTACGAAGCAGCGATCACGATACCTACTTTTTTTTTCACCGATGCCACGCAAAAAGTAAAATTACGTAAGTGCCTAAGCTCGTTGTGATACGTCGCGAACTACAAAAGTACGAATGCGATCGTCGATGGTAAAATTTTCTAATACAGACTATCCCCTACGTAGCGAAGTAGCTAAATAGCATAAGTACTCCCCTGTCTGGCCGATTATATCCATAAAAAGTACTCCACCGTCGACAGCGCGAACAACCGAGACGTTTAAAATAATAATACGTTATATCGGCACGCACAGGGTGGTCGAATCATCCGCGTAATACCACAAAACGACCGATCTCTGTTTACAGGAAATCAAGCATTACAGCCAAATTTCAATACCGTAAAAGTGGATCGGGTGAACTTACGAATCGGCTTACTGTCTACAAAAGATGAATGATTTCGTCTTAGCTAACAAACGTATGTCTAGTCAGGAACACGATCGTTTTTACACAAATATGCGCTACGACTACCTTCTTGCACCTTTTAACCACCCCTCCTACGCCATTTGCTTTTTTGTTTGTTTTTTTTTTTTTCATTCATAACGAAGCAGCATGTAGCAGGTATTCCTCCCCCATTCCCAAACTAAGGAAAAAAATCACGAAAATTTTCGCTCCTACTGTAAGTCGTTTTAGAGCAAATCAAGTACAAATTTTCTCTCATCGTCGTCCTACGCCCTAATTACTCGTATATGCAATCTATAAAAGACGTAGGTACTGTTAATCTCCTAATACGCTGCTACTGCAACCTGCGCCATACGAGAACGGAGTACACATGAAGGGACGGAATCAGTCACTAATCTGCGAACATATAAAAAAAGCTTTTCGGGATTCCGGTGAAAACCCTTTGAAAAATTCAACGATGTACCTACTTGTAAAGGGTGCAAGGTACAATTACGCGATTAGCCGCATTACGCAGGATGATTTTTATCTGTTGAATGCGAAAAATAGAAAATAAAAACACTTCATCGTTAACGGTTCATTGATCGCTTTGCGCAGTCGAACAATCGTGTAGATCCCACCTCGCTAAATGTATTCTGTTCGTGTAACCATATTATTGCAAAAAAATTACCTGAGTTTAAGAACACCTCGTTATCGGTTGTACAATGTAGATCTGCGATCTGGTGTCTTCAACAGTGGGCATTCCCTATTTTTTAATTCATTTCAGGCTTATCTTCCATATTGCAGGACCTTTTGGTAGCTTTTGTAGCTAGGCTCTTGTGCAACCTTTAACATGTAAACTATGATATTTTATTGATAATGCAATTTACCTCCCACATTACCACGTTACGTTACACACAGAGAATACGTACCAAAGTTTGCAGATTTACACGAGAGGCCGTCTGCAAAAGATCGAGAAATTTTTAATTATTTAATAGCATTAGCAATTTTTCCTAATCGTTTTCGGTTAATAAATATCACGCACCGATGAAGAAGAGAGCAACAATATTTACTCGGGCCCAATTTTTCTTCACGTGGCTTTGTCAGCACACACCGAACGAATTGCAATTTATGCATTTAAACCTGAAGGGTTTAATTAAGTAATCAGTTAGCGACTGCCGAAAGGGAGTCGAAAGAAATCAATTTACTCGATAGGCCTACGAATTTACACGCAGTCCTTCGCTTCACGGAAATATTCGTCATTTTTAACTACGTTTAATATTTAATTCACATTTTAGTCTAACTAAGTACTCAAACGTCCTCCACGGTGACGAGTAAATTATAATTAGAACATCGATAATTCCGAATTGGCAACTTCTTCAGCATATATTCTATTTTACACGGTCATCCACAAAAAGCGGACCCCTGAACTGAATTTGAAAATTTTTTGTGAAACCGTCTGTAGAGATACTGAGATGAGCGGATGCTGAGGTTATTCTACAACTCCTTGCGCATCTTTTGGGTCAGGTGCGAACACTCGGAAAAGTTTTCTCAATTTTCTGGAAACGGCAAAAAAAAAGAGTCGAAACATCACTTTCGGGATTTTTTTCCTCAAAAATCTAAAAATGGACGGATTCGGTCAAAAAGTGGCCAGACTGGTGTAATTTGATGCGGCGAATCTAAAAATGGCACGTGGTTTCGTTGGAAAATTTAACTGAAAAATTCAACTTCTTTGAATGGGAAGGAGGAATGGTTGACCAACTTTGCCGATTTCGGATTTCCCGCATCAAAACACACTGGTTCTCACCATGGACGCGCGCGATTTCGTTTTTTACGCGGTTTCGGTAGAGAATTTAACTGAAAATATGGGCTGTGTGGAATGGGAGGGTGGTTGGGTGACCAACTCCGCCGTTTTTAGATTCGCCGCATCAAATTACACTAGTCTAGCCACTTTTTCACCAAATCCGTCCATTTTTAGGATTTTGAGAAAAAAATCCCGAAAATGGTGTTTCCTAGTCGTTTCCAAAAAATTGAGAAAAATTTTCCGGGGGTTCGCACCTGACCCAAAAGATGCACAAGGAGTTGTAAAATAACCTCCGCACCCGCTCATCTCGGTATCTCTACTGGGGGCTTGAAAATAAATTTTCAAAGTCAGGAGCCCGCTTTTGGTGGATGATCCTGTATAAACACTACATTTTTTACGACGCGAAAAAAAATCACATGAACCTCTGGATGAAAAAAAAATACGTTATTAATCGAGTTCACCGAAGTAACGGCGATCTGAAAATTTAACATTACATCCCCATAGTATAAACTAGATAAGACCTACTTGGGTAACATTTTTTTCATCGTCTTAACGTATTTAGGTACCTACTTTTTTTCAAAGAAACCGTTAAAAATTTATTTCCGGACTAATATAATCTGGAGCACTTTTTTTTAACCTAGTCGAAGAAAAAAAGTGTTTGAGGTGGCACCGCCGAGAGGTGCGGTACATCAAGTACTCTCTTGTGGTTCACCGATCGTTTTTTTGTTCTTTAGGGCTTCAAAAAAGTAAAAAAAAAAAGAAAGTCTACGACAAACAGGTTAAAGGGATGTAAAAAATTCAACAAAAAATCCTACCCTAGAAGAATTGGTCAATGAATGAATTAAAGAAAAATAGACTACAATATGACAAAAAATTGAACCCATGGTTCGTTATACCTAAGCACGAATGCGAGTCCGTCAACGATAATGATCAAACGTGGCCGATTACAATTTAATTACCATGTAATTGACGCGGCGCGGTTCTCACAAAGATAGATCAGATTACCATGTCTGATAACATGGAAAAGATGATTTTTGCCATTAAAATACCGATACTTGCGTAAAATCAGCCAAGTATTCGTAGAAATACGAGTAAATTTCTGGGATACCTCCTCGTATTACGTAGCTACTCTTAGCGATATTATCTGCGAACGTAATTGGGGAAATAAAAAACTGAAATGAAATCTCAAAGCGATAATTTTTATTTATGTAGCCTATGTGAACAAGTGAGGGATACCTAACGAATAATTTTATTCACACGTATGGTCACTGCATTTGGTAAATATATTGGGACTTACTCGCTGGTAATTCCCTCTTTTAAAAAAAAGAAAAAAAAACAACCTATCGACTATATCGTCAATAATTTAGATATTGTTTATTTGGCGATCGCGAATTTTTTTACACATATTCCCACAGATAGGCACCGTTTCGAGGTACCTGAAAACTCGTTTTTAAGCTACGGCATGGCTAAAAAATGAATCCGAGCACAAAAAAAACCATTACATATTCCGAATATTCCCCCGGGGTTGAGTTTTTTACGCACCTATTCATTGTTAGTGTAATCGCCGCGTATATAACAATCGAGAGGTCTTTTTTTACTCAAGGGTGACGGTACATTTCGAGACCTATCACACTGTTCTTCGTCTCCTTACCCACAATCCGAGGGTATTTCATAACGTTTTTTTTTTATTCTTCGTTTCGCTAATGAGCGAGTCCAGTGTATATGGAGAGAGAGAAAAAAATGATAATTGATTTTCATCAGAAAGCCGTTAGGGTTGCGGATGAAATTTTCCTCAGTCAAATTATCATTAGCGAAATTCCCTAGTTAATGATCTTTCTTACGCGCTTCTTCGCCAATCTTTCGTCACTTGGAAAGCTGCCATCGAGTAACGTTTTTATTGGCCGAACAAAAGTTTCAATTTTGGCGTACACTCGTGTAGTAATTGTACCGTTTACGAGCCCTCTTCATGAATGAATTCGAACGGCATAAAGATAGAATTTCCTCGACGATATAGGTCGGAAAACAGATGGTAATACAAGAAGTTTACAAGGATACGTTTCATGAAAACCTGAAATCAGCCTTGGCACGACCACGCAACTTGAGATTCGTGTTTTTTCTTTTTTTCTTTTTTTTCAAATCAAACCGTAAAGTTGGTCGATGGTAAACTATGAGCAAAAGTCAAGTTTTTGCATCGAGTAAGACGCATCGCATTAATTTTATCCCGGCCCCCTTCACGGTCAACTCTTCTCCTCCCACTCCGTCCTTTGTTACACATTTTGAAAAAATCGAGATCTCTTTACATCGCATGAAACGTATGCCTAAAACTACACATGTACGTACAATGATCGCAAGTAATTAAATAGGTACCTCTAAGTGAGGAGGTAATTTCGAAACGAAACGTCTCGCGGTATTTTCCAACGCAAGTAATAATAAAAGTGGAAAAAAAAAACTTTTTTGTATTGCTCGCAGATTCTGAGAAATAATGAAAACCGAAGTAAAACAATATTTCGACTCGACCATTAATTAACAAAGGACGGGAAGCGTTTAATTATTAGGTCATTGTTAAAAAAAATCCTAAGGTCGCACGAATTACGATTATTAGGTCGAAGAGAAAATGGTTGAAAATCCGCAAAGTGGCAAATAATTAAAAAAACAAGTAAGAGTTTTGCGGTTAAACGACAATTACTCGTTAAAAACTTTGAATGCGGACGATTATACGCGTTATAAATAATTTAAAAAGTTTATCCGTGCGGTATGTTCTTTTTTTCGTTAATAAGAAAAAAAAAAACATATTTCACGCAGCTGATAAAAGTTGTACACAAGCTTCGCGGTATTTGAGGAAAAAAATAAATTTTTCGTTTCCTGATTACAAACAAGGTACAGTGGGCTGTGGACGGCGGGCGATGGGTGATGGAAGAGGATGCGCGTGAAACCCTACAGCGTTATCCTTTGCCTTTTGTTGTGACATTTATTGTAAACTTCTTGACCAAAATTACTCTTCGTCGGATTAGAGGTAATTTATTGCGAATCATAAATAACACGATATTTGTACGAGTTTTTCATATTTTTCTCTCCTCCGCGCCGCACTGCGTCGCGTCGATATTTTCGCTCGCCTATCTCCGCACGCAGCGACGCAGCTGGGCGACTTTTTTTCTCATCGACTGCTCGACTTCAGCAATTAATTTAGCATCTCTAATCGTTTTTCCGTAAAAACGAAAACATTAAACCAAGTGTACGACGGTACGGGGTGGAAAAAAAAGAAATAAAAAAAATGACCACCGATAAGAACACGTTTTGTCTATTCACGACCGTTTTACAAACGCAAACAATCCAAATCGTTTAACGCGCGCGCAAAAACGCGTAAAAATCGCACAAAAAGTAAAAAGGGAAGAGGTCCGTAACAGACCGCATTTAGGGAGTTCTTTTTTTCCGGCCACTCTACGTATATAACGTCGAGTAAATGCAAAAATTATGAATAAAATTGACGATAATGGGAAATATTACACCCAGCGCGAATAATAAAATATTACATCGATCGGATAAAACACCAAAATCCGAGGGTTTTTCATACCGGACGTCCTGGATAGAGAAGGTCGACGGTCTTTTTGTATTTAAAACAGTTAGGTTTTTGCATCATATCTGTACGTATTGGTAAAGGGATCCGGAATCTATTACCGGTTCACCCTCTCTCACCCTCTTTCTCTCAAGTTCACAATGCATTTCACCTTTAACCTGTAAGCCTATTTCGTTTTTCAATAGCCGCGTGTTTTTCGTCAAAACTGACCATATGCTCGAAATCCACCCAAAAAAAAGAAAGCTTCATTTCGGTTCGCGCATTTTTTGGCCATTTTTAATATATTTATTACAGGCCCGTAACTAGGATTTTTTTTATTCAGGGCGTATGAAGTCGTCACCTGGGCTGGGCAGCAAAACATGAGTAAAACTTAAGTTACGTGTCCTTAATTGTAAAGGGCGATTTAAAATATTGTTACTACACCTAATGTATTTTTATTTTATTTTATTTTATTTTAGAGTCCCTTTAATGATTGAAATAGGCAAAATGTGTATGCTACATTTCTGGTCACACTTCTTCCCCCAACAAGTACCCATTACTTTATTTGGCTACATAAAGAATTTTTTTTTCAATCCGAAATTTGTTGAAAAATTGTATATCCGGCAAACTTCCTAGCAAATTGCACCGGGTGGCAAAGGTCGTTAAGGGTTGATAGTTGAAAGCACCTTAGCGTTGAACCACCTCCCAATCTTACATTTGACATGACAAACGCTGAAAATTCGTACATCTCCCGCTAGTACGCAGCGGCCGGTATCAACTTGACGGGCGTAACGTTCGTGATTTTTCGATATTTTTTTACGCGAAAACTATCGTTTTTTTTTGGTACATTACATACGAAGTTTTTTCTTCTAATTAATATCTTAAACGTGTTAAAAAATGTTTTAGTGAAAAAGACAAATCATCCTTCAATTTGGCCCAAAAAATGACGCTTAAAAGAAGTTTCTAGGTGATGTGCCCAGCTACAAAAATTTTGATTATCGAGATACTTATAAGTGCAGGTACACAAAATAATGATTTTGTGGGCACTATTTTTGTGCTGCGACAAATTATCAATGTCGGTGTAGGGCCTTTTTGAGAGGGAAGAATTTCTCAATTTTTTTCTTTCCATACCGGTATTCAAATGAAAAAAAATTGCCTGAGCGGAGCGAGGGTGGACATTTTTACGAGTAACGCATTTATCAGAAAAAAGTGAAGTTTTTATCATTTTTGAGGACGTTTTTAATTAATTACTAAAAATGGAGGAAATTGTTGAATTTTTCCTGGCAGGGCAAATCCTCATGTCCATCAGGAAAATGTCCTGGTTGCCTTGGACTAGTTACGGGCCTGATTTATCAACTGGTTGCGTACTGAAGACATCGAGACATGTGTGTGAATTTTGCGCTTTATTCGTTCTCAAAAAAGATAACACAAAATTAAAAGGTTTAAAATGTCAACTTTAAAGTTCACTATTCTTTTATGTAAAAATAGATCGTCCAATTGTCCGATAGATATGTAATGTACTTGTGCGGTATGTACTATGTTCATAGAAGTATTGATTTTTCAAATAAATAAGTCTTTTAATTGATCTTTGATCGTTTATATCGGATTACCACAATTTCATGCTGATGTATTTATAGACATACTATGTGGCATATTTTTAGAATTTATCGGACGACAAATACTTTGACGCAAGTATGAATATTTTTACCTAGAAGTTGTCGAAGATTTTATCGAAAAATCTGATTTTTTCGCACGTATTTAAAGGACTTCTAAAAATCTTAGAATTGTAAAATACCTGTACACAAGGAATTTTCACTTTTAAAATAAGTTCCGTTTTTAACATCCAAATTTTTCACCATTTAAAATTTTGATTGATGGACAACATAAGTAGGCCTACTCAATAATGAACGAGGAGTTACTCATGCATCGAAATTGATACTCGTATATTTTTCCTCCGCAAATAAAAACCACGATTCTGGGAAAATTTCTCCAACGAATATGTAAAATTGATCTGAATTTGTGCCAAATTATTTCAGCCCATTGGAAAACCCTTGACGTTGGTAACATTCACCGGTGTTAATAAAATTTTCGAGGAAATGGTCGTACACCACAGCCACATTCACTCCGCTCTCCTCCTCTTTCGCTTCGTATGGCGTATCAAATTTCAAATTGACTCGTTCTTTCGCCATGTACCTAATACCTATTCGTGTGCTTTGAAAAGGCTTATTCGAAGGTAGCTTAATAACTAGACACTTCCTTCTATATGCCAAGTTTTAAATTACTTTTTCTGGTAATTTATGGTATCGCATTACAGCAACATGTTTCTCGTCGACGAAATTTTTATTATCGATTTTGAATTTTAGTTTTCCAACTCCATGTCTACTTGACTTGAAAATGAAAATCCTAATCATCTCGATTCGAAGACTACACCGGGCATTAATTTTTAAATACATATAGTAAAATACTAACGCGAGATAGAGGAAAGGAAGAAAAAACCAAATACATACGAGTATCATTTTCCACGTGTTTATCCCAAAAGAGTATACTGGACGTCTTTGGGATATGACCGCCGCAAGGGGAGAGTTTTTTCTCGTTTCCCTACCTACAGCGTTTCTTTTTTTATCCCTCTTTTTGAAAAATGAAACTTCCAAGTACACCGAACGATAAAATAACACAAACATGTAAGAATAAATACGCACTCCCTGTCGTGGGAACTCGGCGACGTAACGTCTGTCTTTTTTAACCTGCGGGTCATCGAGTTGCACGGCAATGTCGCAGAAACACGTTAATTCGCCGATTTTGTATTTTTTCCATATAACGTGTCTATCCACATCCGGTCACTGAGGTCGAAGTGTTTCGGTCGGTTCGATAAATTTGTCACGTAAAAATATCGAACGGTGTTTGACGAAATTTTACCAGAACCGGATTTCGAATGATTTTCTTAAATCTAGATGAATCGCTTTACTCGCTTTACGAAGTTTCGTTCAAGTCGAGAATTCGAAAACGTGCAAAAGTGAATTGTACAAGATTAAGATCAACAGTTGTGGGATGCCGATTAATTATTTTGAATAATTTTTAAAAATACAGCGAATATTTTCGATAAAAATAAAAACTGTAGTATTTGCACGAAATTATAACGTAATCCTCCAACTGTCCATGTCCTAACAAATTAGAGGCTGTTCTATTATCGCATCATTTGACATTTCAATTCGTAATCTCGAGTACAAAATGATTTTAAAAAATACCCACCATAACATCGATTACGCATCGGGCGATAACGAATATAAACGTGATTACGTGCATAGAAAAATGAGAGAGAGAAAAAAAGGAAAAAAATGAGGGAAGCGAAGTAAAAATAAAGAATTTCCGCGTCAAAAGAGATGATCAATTTGAAGGGTATTATTTAATACAGAAAAACGGACACACACGTGAGCTATTGTTAGTGATTTTTGGTCAATAAATGAGCAGTTGGCGATTGAATGGATTTTCTGACCCCTGCTTCAATAAAACGTGCATTTGTACAATTACAAGCAACACGAAAACACAAGTAATACCCCTGATGGTTACTTTCACCGTCCGCCTTGGCCGCTGACGCCAATTTTTCGTTTTTAGTGCGAATTTTGGTAAAAAGGTTCATTACCGCGTGGCATGGTGTACAATACGTACTCGTACTAGACGAATATACCACTTGGAACGTAGACTCTGCTGTAACCAGGAAGTCGCGAAGCCTCCGGTCTGTAGTTAAGTGGTCTAAAGGGAGACTTCCTTGTTTGGTTGTAGCCTTATCCGGTGGAAGATATTCACCGCGATATTTACGCCGTTTTACGGGTAAATATTTATTTTAATGTTTTTCCGATTGCCGCAATTGCCAAAGATTTAAACCACAAAACGCAGGTGTTCCGTACGATTCCTTTCATTTCTTTTTTTTTCTCATCACCAAATGAGAAAGTAAAAGGTCTACACCGTTTAATGAAGTCACATATCATTCGAATGTACCTACGCGAATCTACCTATTCAAGGATCAAATTCGCCTTCAACCATTACCATCTTCGCTTCGTGCTTGCAGATTTTATTTTTAGTCTTTTAACTTCTTACAGACACGTTAAAAAAAATCAAATCAATTCCGTTCATTTTTCTTTTTAACCCCCTCTAATTTAGCCTAATAAAATCTAATATCTTTCATGACACCAAATTGGAGGAAATTATATAGGGCTGCTTACCAGAGAATCTTCGCAAAGGATTGGATTTTTAATGACTTCTGAACTCATCTAGCGAAAACTAGAGAGAATTAGCCATTGATTGATCTCCCATCGAAAATTGATAAATTAAATCGAACTATCGCGTGGATGCGAAAAAAATTTTCGTAATATTTCTGTAGATCGAAATAATTTATCAAACGGCCAGTACCAGCGATTCCACCGTTTTACTGGTCACTTTTTCTAAAGGTTAAAATCATAAATAGTCAATTTTACGAATAAATACCCTGATCCTAAGAATACGATTTTTCAACCCAAGGTCGTGGCTAAATTGTTACAAAACTATGACTCAGATGAAAGTTTGTCCATCGCATTGTATAGGTAGGGTATAGGCCACAATTCATAATACGTCATTTGCAGATTTTTGCGAAAATATCGTGTAATAACTCTAAAAAGCCTGTTTCCTCTCTCACTCGCACACACATAAACTTTCTTACTCGGATACCATTCCATACTTGGAAATTGCTCGATACTCACAAATTCTTTAGAGACGAATCGTATTATGCATATTTTCAAATCTCGAGCCCATAAGTTGATAATTAATAGTACGCGAAGACCTCGTAGGTCATGGGAGAGTAAGGCAGCTGTCCGAAACATTAGACGCGAAGATGTAGACCCCTATACTACGCAATACGATATGGATAGATTTACGTCTATTTTGTGTTTTAACGGCCAGGAAACCACGACTTGGCAGTTTGGGTACAGTGGCATTACGATTGTCGAAAAAATACATATATAAAAAAAGGGAAGCACCCCACAGTTCGGGTAAAAGTCACCCTTCGTTGGTAATTACACAATTTCAAATATATACTTCGTACGTACATGCGACTACGTAATATAATTAAGGACACTATTCGCCAAAAATATCAGCTCGGCAATCACTTTTCACTTTTCAGCGTTAACGTTGGCGAGAGTTCGATAGAGGTAATCATTTTTTTTTCTCTTCCCTCTCTCTTCTGTACGAACATTTCTACGCAAGAGACAAATCCGTGATACCTTGATTAAATGTATGGAAACGTTCGAATCCCAAAATAAACTCTCGTTTAGGTATAATTTATCTATTTGTACTCGAGTCCGGATAAGGAAATACGTTCGTCAAATAGCTCAGTTTCGTTTTTTTCTACATCTTGTCCAGTGACCCTCTTTTACGCGTTTGTACGTGATTTACAGAATGGCGAAACGTGTTCCACGATCTATCTTTTGTAAAATCCAGACTCGAGTCTATTTTTTAGAAAACCTAAATAAATATAAATAAACTAGCACTTTAGGTAGGTACGTTATGTACGTGGGTAAAGGTACTTAATTGTATAAAATATAAAAAAGTACCTGATGTACCATACTACCAATACAATTTTGGTAATATAATCCCCACACCACGATAGGTTATTCCTTCGAAGCATTCTTATTTCTATGCTCAAGTTATACCTATGTAACTGATTCTACATTACGATTATATTATTGGTATTTAGCATGTAGAAAAATTTAGTTCTTAGTTCGGACACTGGAAAAGTCTTCCCGATCGAAAGAAAGACTATGGAACTCTGAAAATCAAGTCTTTTCACAAAGATTTCAATCTACTTATTCTGAATCGACTGTTTACTACAAAGGAAATTAACATTTCCACAATACACACAGACCTACAGTACATCTCTATTTATAGCTCAATCCTCGAACAACGAATACCTTCACCACCTAGGTAACTACACTACCCAAGTACCTACCTACCGAATAATCGTACACAGGCCGGATTATTTATTTTCCGGGCTTTTTCTTCGTAACGGTCACTTTAAATATCTTATCTTACGAACTGTAAATTTTTTCGAAGATAAGGAAACTCGTAAGTAATATAATGGTACACAGTTACACACACCCAAGCCAGTATCTAATTGTAATTGAAAAACACGTTGAAATTGGATTAACCTCAGAATGTTGCCTTATCAGCAGTTCGAATGTGTAAACACCGAGTAACTCTATCAGTACTGTAAATACAAATACGAGTAGATACTTACGACGTTTTGTCATACATTGACCCGTTTCGAGAAATAGGTACAGGCTCGTATAATGGACAAACATGACCCGAGTATGAACTTCGACTCTTCTTATCTATTCATAGTGATTTTTTTTTTTTTCAAGAACCGTTCAAGTCTACGACTAGATGAACCTTACAGTCCTTACAAAAGTGAGCCGAAAACGGGATATTCTCGATACTACACCTTTTTTAACGTGTGGGGCGTTCGATTATTCGCTAATTTTCAAACCGGATTCGTAACGTTATGAATTCAAAATTGTAAAAATTTCGCTATTGAATGGTTAAATGTTTGAAATTCATTACGATGTCATCTACTTAGGGCGAACCTGGTGAAAGAAAAGTGTAAAAGGTACATTCGCGTAGGCTCCGCAATTTTTTCGACATATGTTAGCATGTGGGGCCCAAAATTACAAAACGTAAAAAAAATCTTATCAGAGATTGGATGTTATGGGTCGAAGCCGTGTTGCCAAAAATGTTAAGACTTCGATGACGTTATTAGCGAATTCACTTTCAGAAAAAGTGGAACACTTGATGTAACTTAGATGCTTGATTTTCACTTTTGTCTTATATAATTTCTCAGTTTTTCATTCGATAGAAAAACATTTTGCTACGTTTAGGTCAGTCTTTTTTAATTTTATTCACACGTGGTAAAAATAAAAAATAAGGACTTATCAAATTTGACAAAAAATTTTAGAGCCCGAAAAAATTTTCACCAAGGCATGAGCTAGCACTCGCCAGGCACCAGCCTTTACTTCTGATTTCTATTTTTTTTTTACATATTTGTTTGTAAGTATCTAGGTAATTAGTTATTAGATGTAATATATTAGCTTCGCTAGTTAGGGGCTTCGCACGAAACACCCCCCCCCCCCACACATTGCTTCGCAATGCTCGCTACCGCACACTTTTTTTTTCTATTCATAGTAACTCTCAATCGTAAATGATGTTACAAAAATCTTCTCGACCTTTTCGCTGAGAACTAAATCACAAGCTTATGGCAATTGGCGTAAATTACTGTTATCACGGAATTGCTGCAAATGTCATTTTATGATACAATCTTGATAAGTTGCTACAATTACCGAAAGTTGGCAGTATTTGCGGTAATTTACAAGTAATTTATGGTAATTTGCAAGTAATTGACGGTCATTTACCAGTAATTTATGGCCATTTAGCGGTAATTTAGCGGTAATTTATGGTAAATTACCGTCAATTTTTGCAATTTACCAGTAATTCAAGTAATTCGCCGGTAATTTACAATAATGTAACCGTAATTTGCAGTAATTTACAGTCATTTTGTGTATTTTACCACCAATTTACGGTAATTTACTGTTGATTTACAATTAGTAATCAATGATGATTTACCATAAACTTGCGGTTTTTCGATAACTTATCATTAACTTTCGGTATTTACGATAATTACCGGTAATTTACTGTATTGAAAATTTGACGAAATTCGGTTCACTCGTTCTGACGTGATGAGATCACAAAGAAAACGGCCATCGTTTTATACACATATATAGATTTACATATGTAAATGAAAGGCACGTCTATTAGATGTTAGATGTGCCTTTCGGACAACAACTCAAAAGAAGCTTGACCGCGATAACTTTTTGTTTGAAAGACCATTTTTTATTAAAACCTGCATTTAGTACGACACCAACTTCGACAAAAAAGAAAGGAAGAAAAAAGCCATTAATTAAGAACGGAAATGGTACAAGGGGTGAAAGGTGTTATTAATCCTGGTACAAAATTAGACCAGGTACTAATAACTTGTACGTAACTTAAAATAGTTAAGATAATGACTGAAGTATGTATTATTACATATACCTACTATGTAATGTATACATAGACATACTACATGCATTTTACGCATTGGTAAACTCACGCGCGCGTATTGCGTTTAAACGGAAATAAACATTTAAGAAACATATGTATAAATCGGTTAATCAGCTACGTATTCTATTTTATCGCCTCGTTCGTACCAATTGCGCGACAGCTTTTTTTTCCTTCCGTTAGTCGATCATCGAGTATTTATTTAGCATGTATTTTTAATTAAGGAACGTCGTCGTGGTGATGTACAACGCGAGAGGCGAGACGTCAACGGCTCTGCGGTAATCTTGACGTTGTTTTTCGACCACAGCACGACAAGGCGCCACCGTACGCGACGATTACGAAAAATTCAAATTTAACCTGCAAACGATGTGTGTCTGTGTGAAAATGTTCCATTGGTAAAGCCAATATTCCGATTTTTTTGTAAAACGTTTTTACTCTTTGCAGCGCAGGAGTGACAGGATTTGGTTTTATCGAGGTACCAACCTACCAGCCAGGTAGCTGAAGCGATGCACTCGTACCGTACTCACGCGTTTTCACGTTTTGTCAGAAAGAAGGAAAATAATGAGGCAGAGCGGAGAAGTGACATTTTAAAGGCGAAAATTAGAAAGCTCGTAAAGATAACCGTTTTATCGACTAGTTGTACGAATTTTACCATAAAATACGATGAAGTTGCGTTTTACACGCCCTTATCTTATTTCTTTTGTTTACATTGTTTCAGTACGTAGAAATGCGTAGCCGAGGTATGGAGTTTAGACCATAGAGTGAAGCGTGAAGCATATTCAAAGAGTACTTAGCACACGTACGAGTATACGAGTAGGCCTATCTATTTTCTCAGATTACGTTTTCGGGTTGAGTTTGACGGGCTGGCGCGTTATCTTGGTGTAAAAACTGATAAGAAAAAAAGCGAAGAAAAAGAAAGACTACGAAGAAGAGAGGCTCGCATTCTGATGTGACAAGTACTCACACACTCGGAGAGGAGCTAATTCGTTTTATACGTTCGCATCCGGGATATGCCCGCTTAAATTAACACACTATTCTAATATCTCGTACTAGGTATACAGCCGAAAACACCAACCGTATTACAGTACCTAATACAGTAATACAGTAATGACGTAATTGGCGGCCGTTAAGAAGACAGAGATGCTAACCAAAAAGCATACATGTGAAGAGAGTCGAGGCTCGAGGGGCTACCAGTGGGACATACGCTCGTACGCGACGAGTATACTCATTTTTTCTCGTTCATTCCGGAGTCTGTCGTCTGATTTGACGCAGGAAGCATTTGTTTGGTCAACTTGTTATGTCCGGTCTCACGCGTTGTCGGTGTTAACCCTGTTAGACTGTTTTATAATCGGAGACTACATCATGAAGTATCTTCGTTTCTCATATTACAAGTGTACGAGTATGCGTAACCAGCGATGATATTCGATAGTAATTTCAGCTTCCGGAAGACTACTGTTTTATCTACGAATCTGCTTTTACTGCAGCTATCTATCTAGTCTATCAATTCATCGATCCATCTCTATATCTAGAAGTAGGTAGCTAGTAGCTACTAGCTAGGTACAGCGAAAATATCGCCACAGTTAAAAATTAACAAACGTACGAGTACCTACGAACAAAAAACAAAATTCAATGATACAGGAGCCGCCCTCGTCTACCTCAACACCCTTATAATTTTTTTTTATCGGTTTCGCATTTAACCGAAACAATAGGAGCTCGTTTATTTAAAATTTTTCGATTTCAAATATAACGCACGTCAGTCGAATAATGACCTGTGTATACGCTGACAAAAACGTTTTAAAACAGTATCGCAGAATTAATAATTTTTTTGTTCGCTTTTTTTTAATTTTTTACCGCACACATGTATTGTGTACGTTTTAACATCCCATTAGAACTCATTATCGTCTGATAATTTCGATTGATTTATGCAGTTATTTATGCTCTTACAGTATTTATTTATTGTTATTACGAATGGTATACATACCAGCTTGTTATTCTTATTTAAATCTGCATCATAAGTAACGCCGCGCGAATTAAAACGATGAAAAAAAAACGTACGTACACACATAAAAAGTACCTATACAGGGTGTTGACAAAATTTACTCCCGCTTACCAACTTGGGTGTTTTCAATAGGGTTCACTATCTGTCTCTCTTGGCACTGGCAGTTAGCGCCTCTTATATCGTATCCGCGTACGCTATAAAAACCGGCCAAGTAGTTTTGACATTAAAAAAATACAAATCGTTTAGCCTTTAATGGGTTGTATTGTCCGGGTGAAAATATGATTTAATAGCATTTTAAATTCCGCCAAAAGAAGCCGTAATTTAGGAATTACGTATCTTCAACAGTAGATAATGTTGTTTGACGTTTTTGTGTTCTGGACTTTGGGAAGTGGGTAGTTCTACGTAAGCGTAGTAGGCCTAATTTGAAAGATGTACCTAGACCTACGTAGGTATAGGTACCTAATTCGGTATAATTATACGTTGTGGTCAACTAACCAACGGGCCTTTTGGTAAAAATGTCCTATATTTTTCGATGGCCAAAAGTAACATTTCAATTAAATTCTCTACAAAACGTTTAACGTTTTCCGCATTTATCACTCGCTCGTTAGATCAACCCTTGCGCGTTTGTCATCCATTCGCAAATCGATTTGGTACATCTAATGTAAAAAATATCACGAAAAAAAAAAAACATCAATCGATTCGAAGTCGCACGCTACTCATTTTATAATCGACGTAAAATTACGATTTTTCTACAAGTTCGATGAGAGACTAGTTAGCGGTAAGTATAACTTTTGTAACATACTGTATGCGGAAAAGGGTTAATAGGTGGTGAAAAAAAATGAAGCTATATGTCACCCCTATATGGGAAAAACTACCCAACGGTCGTTCGGCTGGGTGCAGTGAAAAAAAAATATCCTCAGGGTAGCGATATCGTCTTTGTCCCTAGCTAACTTATTAATGAATACGTTTTTTATTACCTCGTTTCTTCGTTTACGCTTTGTATTGTATTTCATTTCACGGCTTATTTATGCGATTGTTTTTCGAAACTGCCCTTCCGCATAATTCACTGTTGTAACTAGTTTTTATGCGTGTGTTTAGATTTGCGTTTGTTTTTTCACACTCTTCGCCGAGGTTGCGGCGTTGAAACAAAAAAAAAGTGTAAGTAATTTTGTCCGCGGTGTATTTTTTGCGTTCGAGGTTCGGTTACGAAGTCGAATCTAACTTTGGGGTAGGGAAGCGAATATTAAAGGACGAAACTTAATTTGGAAAAAAAAATCAAACGACGGCGGCCAAAAAAAACTCAATTTTTAAATACGTTTCACCTAACAGCCGTAACGTTGATAGAATGTCAAATGGCATATAATTTTTCATCTTATTACGCGCTGACGTGTTCAATAAAACGGAAATTTGTTCTTGTTGTTGTAAGCTTCATTTTCAAATCTCGAATATCCGGTTTGAGCTATTACAAGCGACTCGCGAACCATTGATAACTGGTCTTTGAACAATGAACCGTTGCTAGTAATATGGACAAAAAATAAACAAAACTCTGTCGCAAATTACGTACACAAATTGCATAGTCCATTGTAAGTGTACACCTTTTTGTTTATTTACATTCGGTTTAACATTCGTCTTGTCTCGACGCTAGATACGTCCACTTTTCGCCTCAGCTCTGCACGTCGCGCCGCCGTTTCTTTCCCTTTACTCGCCGCAAGACGCATGCAAATCTTTCTTTTACGTCACGATCTAACGGACTCTTCCGTCACGTGCACAAATTGATGTGTGGTCATTTCAACATACCGATTAGAGATCAGTTTCGAATTCGTGATCAGCGAATCTGGTTTTTACGTGAGGGCGACAAACATGCGCAGAACTCATCGTGTCAGGTAACCTTAACAAATTAATACTTTGTACGATTGGACGAAGCGTTTGAGTTGGAATCTTGTATGCGTAAATGTGATAGTAATAGTACGTAGCATACGATTGACGCATATAAGAAATAAGAGTGAGAGAAAGAAAGAGAGAGAGAGAGAAATGTGAAAAAAAAACGTGACCCACAGTTGCGAAATTGCTATCCAGTTAGATACACATAAACGAACGTGTGGGGTTCGTTTTCAACCCTTAGTTTGTATTTTAATTCGAAACACCGTAGGGTGATGGTGCGAACATGCGGGACGTTTTTATATATGCGCATAGCGAAATAGCCATTGCATATTAATAGGCGCTTTTCATTTTGTACCTTCTCTGGAGAAAAAACAGCGTGCGTAAACCTATACGAATTAGACGATGGCAAAACACCCCCCTCATAAACGAAATCCACCTTTACCCAATTTAATATAGGAAATGACTACGACGAAGATTAACTCTACAATTAACATTAATACCGCCTTTTGCGACATACACAACGAGATAGGAGTGGAGAAACAGACGAAGTAGCGACATGAAAAAAAAGCTTTACAACAAAAGATAAACATGAATCTGAAAATGTTGGTCAATCTTAAAAATGAACAAAATATCTGCGAGGCACAACCTACCCCAAAGAAAGAGTAGGGCGAAAAAAAAAACACCAGATAAACAGTACCCGTAATGTCGACAAAAAAAGCTTTTACTTTAAAGTAAGCTTTTAACTAATTGCCTATTTCTTGCCATCTCTCGTGTAGCCTTTGTTACTTTTTAACTCCTTTTTTTAAGCTGACGTTCAACGTATTTATACAGTATTATTGTTTTTGTGTGTGCAAAAAAATGAAATTCATTAGCGCGATGAAAAAGCCACCGCGTTCTTCGACAAAGAAATACGAACGCGTATGATAAACTAACAGAGTCGAATGAACACCTAGAGCCGTCAAGAAAAGAGATGGGCCCGCGACAAATGTTTGGGACCCCTTCATCTTCAAACTGTGCATGAGTAGAATGTGTACTTAGTAAAGAAGGAAGTAGGAGGAAATCACCTACATTATTAGATGACTTAAAAAATTTCTGATCGCTTTCGGGTAAGCCGCCAAGTGGAGCTACGGGCAAAAGCTCCCCTGGCCTTTTCTTTCAACAGCTCTGCGTAAAAAGGTAGCTCAGCGAATAAATTTTTCAAATTCCAAGTCCCCTATTCATGTTGAAAATCCATCGACAACACATATGCATATTTATTAATTTCAATCCATCGTTAAAAATCCTATACAAACGTTCTATTCATTTGGAGATTTCAACCGCAGAATTTGTGTAGGAACAAGGGTTGCAAAATTTTACCACCCATCAGTACCACTAAGGCAATGTAGCAGCGGAAAAATGATAAATGGTATTGATTGAGACGCTACAAACGAATTTCACTTGAACAAGATACATGTACGTACATCTACTACAAGTACCTTTACATTCAGGGGTAAGGCCCAGCCCAGGGCCATACCCTGAAACTCGAAAAGCTCCGATGAATTAAGCCCTAGCTCGAACTCCCAAGACCCAAAAATGTAATTTCAAGACCTGCACCCGAAACCCGTAATCTAGTTTTCAAAAGTGGGCTCCGAAACCCGATTATCATTTTTCAGACCCCGGGCTCTTCAGGGCTTGCGATTTTTTAAAACTGCGATTGTGATACCAACTTGTACAACAGAGGGGTCCTTGTCAAATGTACCTATCCATTCGTAGAAGGAAACTAGAGTACTTAAAAGGTGTACCTCAATTGAGAAACCAAGATTATGTCAAAATTCATCATTTGAGTATGGTATCTCGATGAATAAAAAATTTCCAACAAAATAATGTCATTATGACTTTCTGCCTATCTTCAAAATTCAAGGCGCTATGATCCATTGAAAAAAACGGAATTAACATAAACGTTACTAGTGAATCTTACAGTAAAAAAAATCTGCAACAAAAAAGCCATCTTGACTTTTGCCTAATCTTCAACACTGAAGGTACTATAAAATCTCAAAAATTACGAAATTATTTTTTCAAAATTCCGTTACTTCTTTAATTTCAGTTTTACTATTATTCTTCATTCTACAACGTTCTTAATGTTCAACATCCATCAGCAAAAAAAAAATTAAAACTCGACTCATTACTTATAGTAGCTAATTAAGATCACAAATATTTTGAGGTCTTTTTGGGGCTTTGATTTTTTTAGACATTACATTATTGACATGTTATCAAAAAAAAAATAGAAGCCCTAAAAAGCTCAGAAAAATCCCGATAATTTTTCACAAAACCCGAAACCCTGGCTCTGAGACCTGATTGCTGCGGACCTGGCTCCGAAAACCGAGACCCGATTCTTGAAGTTCAGGCCCAGGCCCCGAAACCAGAGCCCTAAAAAAAATGACGGCCGATTTTTTTGGTACGTTTGATCGCGATAGTACGACGAAAAGTACTCACTAAGTTAGCCACCAATTACTGCGACTACGTACTCGTAATACGCCGGATTCGTGAAAACCGTCAGAATAATTGTCCCCTACGACAATGAACTCGTTCGTATAATCTGACCGAACACGTTCAATTACTGCAGTGTTATCAGTGTAATACGCGAACGCGACTACCTCACCATTCCCGAAGTGTTAGCCCTTAAACGCGTCTTTGCACTAATCAGGTGGGTAATGGGTAGATTAGGTGCATTACGAGTATATTACCGCGGATAGGTAGTTATGGTACAAAGTATACCTACGTATAAATACAATTGCTGATGCGGATTTACGAATTGCGGCATAAGGATGTGAACGTGAGGATGCGGTGCGGAGTGAAAAAAAAAATCGTATTACCGCTTCTGATCACGTTCGCAATAGATGGCAAATTTTTATATGCGAGATAAACTTTCCAGCGTGTCCAGTAATTGTTACATAGCGACGTCGTAGTCGGACGGAGGGTGGTAAAAACCTGCAATGTCGTGGGAGAATATTCCACTATCATCCGCGAAAGTATAACCTTTTACTATGCATTGTTTTGCTCGCCCATATTCGACTAGTTTGTAGGATGTCCATTGAAAAAATATTCCGTCCGCTATCTTGGTAAAATCTGTCTTCAGAGAGTCCCACAGTTTTATCCTGTATGTGTTGGTTATCCGCAACATCGCGTAGGTACACCCACATATCCACGGAATTGCACCACATACTACGATGACCTTTAACACGATCTGTGCTGCAACAAGTGACGTTAGATCACGAAGTATACTTCTGGACATTGGATGTATTTTGTTATCTGTATAGGAAACGTATGAGCGCGTTTGCATAAAAAAAAGAAAACTGAAAAAAAAAGAATGGGACAATTATTTTTAATGATCAGCCGGTGGTTTATCTTTTGTTATTATGGCGTTTCACAATTTCGTGACATTATTATTGGTCTGCTGCGAAAGAAGGCTTTTTACGTAACTCGCGCCCGATAGAACGATCGCGCCGGTGCCCCGTGCTCGTCCGACGTGATCCCGAAATCATGACTTCGAAAAAAGCAGTTGAGGTATCCTTAGCGTATTTTTCGCTGTTAAACGTGCGATACCGTCAGTGATAATGTGTTTGCTACATGCGGTAATTTGTCCGAGAAGTATCAGTTTTATCGATTTCGCCGAGTTTGATTTTATAGAATACTCGTAGTTTGTGTCTCCTCGTATTCACCAAACATCGTCTAAAGCCGTTGAATGGGAAGAGCATGTCTTGGCTAATTCCTGAGTCCTGACAGGGCTCAAAAATTTTTACGTTATTCGAGAATTGTAGACAATTCTCCCCATTTCGTTCAATTAAAAAGTACGGTGTGGAATCATGTTGAAGAGAGGCCGCAGAATGTTTGCCCCGTCCCGCTTCCGCTTTCCACCATTTTATGTATACGCGTCCAAAGTTACAACTATTGTAATGACCATGTCAGTGGTCTGCTTTCGGTCGGTCGAATGCTAAACGATGTTCGCGTATTGTTTCGTCATTTTTATGCCTCCGATACATCGTGGAAAAAAGCACCTTGACTAGAATTGAAGATTTGGTGGACTATCGTAGTCAGTAGGAAGAACCAATCGCAGATAATTCCGATGTTGGAAATTTTTCAAGCGTTACTACCAAATTTGCAGCATTGGAGCAAACTCACATTCTCACATTGGATTTCACTGGTAGGGTTAATCGGCGTTTCGACGATGTTCCCTCCTAATTTCAAACTTCTCTTTTATATTACTTCGCAATAATCCAAATCTAAACGTCACCGACACAAAAAAAATTCATTCGTCGTAGCATAATGAAACGTATAAAAGCGCTGTTTGCAAAAATTTCCACAATACTTTAAAAACGCACGAAATGAATTCATATTTTGCCTGAAATACCAAAATGGATTGAAAATTATTTTTCTAAAGGATAACGACAACGATAAATTTGAATACGCCCGCAAATAACACGCGGATTAACGTGAAAGTGTTTCTTAACATTGACGGATCTCGGTTTGTTGCGACCGACGACGTGTGGGTACCTGCGCGAAAAGAAAAAAGTATTAAATTGGGTTTTGGCAAAAAAAAAAAAACCTTCGTCGCAGTTTGATTTTACATTTTTAGATTTTCCAACGCAAATATAAATAAAAAATGATGAAATTTCGTTGGAAAAAAATGATTCAAATTTTATTTCGATTGACGATAGGAACTTTCGATATTGTTTTTACATCGTCGAGAGATTTTCTCGCAGGATGAAACTATTTTCGTTGTTGTCGAGGACATTTTTTCAATAAGTACGAAACGCGCCGATTATTAAAAAACCCGAAAGGCAGCGAGTCGGCAACTCGATTAGCATTAAGAAAAATCTACCTGAGCTGTATCACGACTCCAACAGCTAAAACAAAAGATGGAAAATTTCCCGCAGTTTAGGAGCAAGAACGTGGCCGCGGCCGCGGCGAAAGAGAATTCGTAGAAACTTGTTAAAGCACAATACAATTTTGATACAATCGCTGCAACGTCACTAACACGTCGCCATTCATTACGAAAACTGATCCTTTTTGGGAGTCAATTAATTACGTACTGCATAGAGAGCCGAGGTAAAAGTAAGTGGCCGGTAGGTATGGAGCGGAGCTCAATTGACCAAACGGGATATCTTACCAGGCGTACGACGCGACGTTCGAGCCGTTCGAGTCTATCGACAAAATAGAAGCCGCAGAATAGAACGCGTACGGCCGAACAATTAAATTTCATTAAATAACGCAGTTTGAACGCTCGGGCTCCGGCCTAACCGCATACGTGGCTATTAAAAATCTCATTGTTTTAAACCGAGATTAATGACACGCTACTAATTAACTAAATTCTATTGATCCCCGGTTCCAATACAATACGCAAATTATATCGGCAAAGCGAATCTAATTATAATGCGGGGGTCACTGGACTCTTCGGTCCATATAATGTGTTTCGTTTTTATTTTCGTTGCCCAATTTACAAGAGGTGAGTAGTCGAGGCGTGAGTTGGAACTATATTATTCCACGCAGCAGGAGAGAGGGGAACGAACTTTACTCCGATACAGCGTGTTTTATGAGGTTGAAAAATCTCCAAAATACCGAAAGCTTCTAACGTTGTCAAAGTATTTTAAATTTTTCAACTTGGGTGATATTTAAGAGGCAAAATCGAGTCGCTTGATAATTTTTTAAACGGTTCTCTCCCACGAGCAATCATTTCATTACATTTCTACTAATGACATTGTTTCCAGGTGGCACTGCTGAATGGCTTTTTTGACTTCTCTGACAATTCCAAGTCCAAGCCACCTTAATGGCCCCCGTATTACAGATTCTCGATGACAACTGCGGGTATGGTTTTGAGTACGCGAACATATACGCACGAATAACAACAAAATGTATAGTAGGGTCGAATTGGTGACTCGTTAGTACGTACAATTAGTGTCCTCTCCGTATGTGCGCTTCCAATGTAAATTTACATTTTGCTTGAACAAATGGTCTAAACAGTATGCGGATTTAGCGTAATTAGTGAATTTCGTCGTTGCGCTGTACCAGATGTAGGACATGTTGTTAAATGAATAATGTATTCCGTACGTATACGCTATGCACGATGTATCTACTCGCAAAAAATGGTTCCTTGTTGCGAGCTTTTAAATTGGTGAAAAAAAAAAGAAAGAGTTACAATTCCGTTATACTTATTTGCTGAAATCGAAAGCATGCGATGATTTGATACGGCGCTATGGTGGGTAACTTACATTGTACGATGGCGAAACCGGCCAATAGCTTTTTGGGTGTGTCTGTTGTATGCGCGTCCTTACGTGCTACGAGCTACGACCTACAGGAATCTATAATTTGAGTTATAAAATCATACCAAAATGGAAAGTAGACGTATTCGTCTCGATTACCATATAGTCGGGCGCGTAATCTACATATGTCACCATTTCATTACACTCATCTAGACCACGACCCGTCGATATACTTACATGTACTTGTAGTATAGTATTTTAGTAAACGAACTGTACCACTGTACGTGTGTAGTGTACTTGATAGTTGATACCTATACCTACCCACAGGTTGTATTTAGATATTACACTGTGTATACATTGCGTATCTATATATTATCTATATAAAATGATGGCCGTTTCCTTTGTGACCTTATCACGCCAGAACGAGCGAACCG
Source organism: Maconellicoccus hirsutus (assembly GCA_003261595.1). Lineage (NCBI taxonomy): Eukaryota > Metazoa > Arthropoda > Insecta > Hemiptera > Pseudococcidae > Maconellicoccus > Maconellicoccus hirsutus. The sequence goes on along the minus strand of QBDW01005626.1, from coordinate 47,908 downwards.
AATTTCGTCAAATACCAGTAATTATCGTAAATACGGAAAGTTGATGGTATGTTATCGACAAACCGCAAATTTATGGTAAACCATTATTGGATACTAACTGTAAATTAACAGTAAATTACCGTAAATTGGTGATAAAATACACAAAATGACGGTAAATTACCGTAAATTACGGTTATATCATTGTAAATTACCGGCGAATTACTTGAATTACTGGTAAATTACAAAAACTGACGGTAATTTACCATAAATTACTGCTAAATTCCCAGTAAATGGTCATAAATTACTGGTAAATGACCATCAATTACTTGCAAATTACCATAAATTACTTGTAAATTACCGCAAATACTGCCAACTTTCGGTAATTGTAGCAACTTATCGAGATTGTATCATAAAATGACATTTGCAGCAATTCCGTGATAACGGTAATTTACGCCAATTGCCATAAGCTTGTGATTTAGATCTCAGCGAAAAGGCCGAGAAGATTTTTGTAACATCAATTACCATGGAGAGTTACTATGAATAGAAAAAAAATAAGTGTACGGTAGTGAGCATTAAGGAACAATGTGAGGGGGAAGCTACTCGTAATATGCGTGTAATATGATCGCAAACTTCACGCGCTTAGGTTAATTTAGTTGATACTTCGATATACCGACGCATAGGTATTTGTGATTGCGATACCTAATTATTTGACGGATACTTACGGGTATAGGATACTCATGACACTACATCTAAGGCAGTTAGGCACATCCTTCGGTTGAGCTTCTGTACGATTTTATAGTACATATATCATCGTTGCCTAACTACCAGCCGTCTATGTGCGAGCCTATGAAACCGAGGTGGAAAAAATACCGCTCGATAATGTCGTTCTGTGTAAATTCGTAAAAAACGGTATACGCCGCATCGTTTCGATAATAAATAAAACCTCAGCAGGCTATGAACCTGCGTATATACTGTGTAGCGGCACCGTAACGCAACAACAATGCCTTTTAGCGGCGGTGCAAGCCGCCTGTGGCGATCCGCTCGCCGTAATTGTTCCAAAATATCGGACCTTAGGTGTTCTTTAACCCTTGACGTAACATTTCAAAGTAGCGCGTGTTTTCTGGCATTCTGGCCGAAATGTTAAAAAAACTCTATTTTTTTGTATATAAAAGCGTTTCCCACAAACCAGACGTGCACTTGTTTGCCAGACGAGGAGCTACCAAAAATAAGTCGAGCGTAAGTTGATAGAGAAATCAGCGAATAAACCCGCGATGACATGTGTATTGTTGTCATACGCGCTATTCTGCGATTCTACGTACGAATTTTTCCCAACGTGAACGTATAAAAGACCTACTTCAATTTTTTGTACACCGCGTCCAATAATAATCATCTCGTCAACCTTTTTTGGTGACAGAAACCAGGTGACCACTTCAGAAATAGTTTTCTTATTTCTTTCAAACTCTTATCTTTCTGCATGCACAGTACATCGTGTTAAGCTACTTTTGGCTTGTTAATTTGTCGTTTTACAAGGCATTTGCCGAGCGGTGCTGAAACGTTCTTCTATTTTTTAGGAAAATTATAAAAGACGTGGTAGTCTCGGGTACTACGATTGTCGTATATCTTCGATGTTTTATTAACTATCGTTTGATTAAACGTGAGCGTAAAATGTACAAAGTACAAACACTTCTTATCTTTTCGAAATAAACTCACATTACAAGAAGTTGAGATAGGCCTATTCATTCATTTCCTATTCTTCCCCAAATGTTCCATGCTTCGTACAAGTGAAATCTCATTGTCACCGAGTGATTAGCCTCTGTAACGAAGTCTTTTACACTTAACGCCAATCCTAAAAACCAATGACGGATGTAGCTAAACTTGAATTTTGGAAACTGAACAGAAATTCTGGAGATAATTTTATTTCTGTAGATTTGAAAACATATTCCATACCTTATTTTTTTGGCAGTCGACAGTGGAAATTTCCTTTTTTCGACTCTCTCGAATTCGCGCCTCGCGCCTGATTCACAATCATAGAGGCTTCACCATCGTATCATCATATCTGTTCCGAAGTGAAATCCCTTCACCTATTCGTTTCTTGTCGCCCCGAGTAATGTACTTTTAATTTCAAGGACTCTCGATAAACTTGAGGCTGTTCGTATAGACGAGCCCGAATCAATGCTGTGCCAATGTCCACGGGCTGGTATACGTAAAAATGAGATTTTCTTCGCTACAGCTAGAAAGTAGAGGAAATGTTATCGCTGCGAACTACGCGGAGTGTTGGATAAAAGCCGCGTACCTATCTCGAAAAATGAAAAGTGAAAAAGCCTCCGTCCGCGTGCTTTGTAATTCTTTAAATTAATTCAACTTCTCTCATATCGGCTCATCAAATTTCAAGTTTTCGCCCGCTTAATTATATTCCTTCTACTATAAAACCACATAAGAAAATTATATAGCAAAAATTACTTCATTACTTTGGCAAAACTTGGCATAATTTGCAAGGCCAGGCTACCGAAGAATTTATTACGCAGCATTAAAGTTTTTCGATACTATAAAAGTACCCGCCTTTGCCGCTAATTATACTCGTTTCGTACTTGTAGAAAAATACATATAATTTTTTCAAATACGAGTACACGCCTATGTGTAGGAAAAATGCGTACATGTACCTATGTGTATGTGTGTGTTTGTAGTATTTGTGACTACATGTACCTTGAACCCGATAGTATAGTTATTTGAAATGAAAAGAAAATAAAGAAAGAAACAGGGTTGTTATCTATTTTTTATTTTTTATTTTTTTTTACTTTTGGCACATCTCACGAGTATTGCGTTTGTCGCGGACAAGTTTTCACAATTATAGCAGATCCTTTTAATACTTGTACGTGATGGTGGCATTTAAAACGTGCAGAAACAATGTAACGCATACGCACGCTGCCGCGCCATCGGAAAGGAGACACGATCACTAAATCTTAGGGATTTTCGGTTTATTTTAAGAGAAATACATGATGTAAAGGTGCGGGGTCGAGTTAAGGCGGCCGTTGACTGCGTTATTTCTGTCAATACTGACGTTCGCGTTTGATGTTAATAGCCGATCCAACGGCAGCCACGCTGCCACACCAGTATCACGGTGAGCCATGCATGCAGTCGAATCGGAGCCTTTGTGAAATATGTATTAACGCGTACGCAACCTAGAGCCCATTAAGTTTTAAAATTACGACGAGTTAGCCTTTACGAAAGGGCCTGCTGCTTCGCTAGATGTCACAGTTTAGACTCAAAATAGTCACTCGGAAGCTACATTACCACACGCTTTACCTCCCCTCCGCTGCCTCCTCTTCTTACCCTAAGGTTGATATTTTTAAGTTCTTCTAACCTCGCTTTCTCACTTTTTCACTCTTTTACACTCACAAAAATACGTACACGTACTCCTCGTCTTCCTTCACTGCCGCTCTGTAATACACATAGATCCAACTCCGAAGCAGATGTAACGTCTAGGTGGCCTGGCCTGTTTTATTGTTTATACGTTTTGTCTTCGGACGAATTTATTTATTTTAGAGGATTTCTTTTGGATTTCTTTTATCATCGCTTATTTTGAAAGCTTTTTTTTACTACCGATGTCGGTTTTTTCTCGTCATAAAAATATCCTTTTCCGTAACGACTGAAATGTTATGGTAAGTTTTAACAAGTGATTAGTCAGTGATTTAGCGTAATTTCGTGTTTATAAATACCGGATTTTCGTTTTCTTCTCAAACACTCAAAAGAGTCTCGTTGCGTCATCGCTAAACGCAACCGAACTACCTACTCGATCGCAAAGAATAATTTGACGCTTGAATTGATTTCGCTAAAGTACCCACCTTTGAACTATTTTTACTTTCGTTGTTCATGAATGATGCAATTGCTTCGTCTTAAAACGCGTCACGATGAACGTGAACTTGCAAATTCGCCTAATAAAGGCGTACCTATACCTACCTAAAACGTTTGCTGTGATCCTTTTTCAAATTTGGAGTTAATTACTTTCTAAATTTAGTTTTCGATTATGTTTTATTTTGCGCCCAAACTACGAATAATCTTCCCTGTTATTAGTGAATGAATAAAAATAGACTGGTCTTTTTCTACATAAAGTAACCGTTGAATTAGTTTTTCAGTTTACTACCTTCCCATTATTTCACTCTCTTGTAAGAGTACTCCTCATTATCGACGAATTTTTGAGAATTTTTTTTTTTCAACTTGAAACTAGCAATTAAGCGGTTTAAAATTGAATTGCGACTTTGCGGCTAAGCAAGCTTGTATTTATCAATGAAAAATCAACGAATCGTGAATGAAAGCGTATTACTCGTGCATAGTTGATTTTCCTTTCAATACGTAGTCAATTTTCAAATTTATTTTTCCTATCATTCATTCTGAGGTACTGAATGAAACTTTTTTTTTTTTAATTTAGCTTTTAACAAGGAAACTGTCACCAGTAATAACTTCGGATTTTGATGAATTTGCCCCGAGCCGGTTTTCCTGAGAGGGTCCGAAATTTTTCAAATTATTTAATAACATAAGCAATTTTTCTCTATTTCGTTCAGTTAATAAGTATCATGCACCAGTTGAGAGACCACAAAACATTCACTCCATGCCCGCTCCCGCTCTCAGCCGCATTGCTTTCAATTTACCCATAACTCTTACGATTACTAAAACGTTCAACAGCAAAGAAGTGTTTTTTTCATTGAACGCTGTTCCTCCCTCAATTCTTTGTCTGCAAGAGTGTAACAACAACGTTTCCAAAATAGCAATCCAGCCAACGACGAAACATAGAACAAAAACCGAACGGGAAAAAAACTGAATTAATTAAATCAAGTTTTTCCAAGAAAAATAAACATTTACCCGGTTACCCAAAAATTATAATTTTTTCTTCCTAATCTAAATAACAAAATAAAATAATATTTTTGAGGAGAAAGAAGACTTTAAAAGTACAATACCCGTGTATTCTCAAAAGTATGTAAATATGAGAAAGAAATCCGGCAATGAATTGAGAACAGTGCGAACAAAATATGTAGATGGCGAAGAAATTAGCTCGAATGAAACTCGCGGGCGATAAAGATGTTTTGAAGAAATTTTTAAATTATTTGCAACAATTAGGTAGATGAGTATATCATAATTCAATCACCCGAGCACAATATAATAATTACTTTTGTAAATAAGGAAAGACATAAGTAAAATTAGATCTTATATGATTCTCGAATCAACATTTTTTTTTTTAGTTTGACTTTAATCCGTTAGATGATTAGCGCGTCGAAAGGCCGAAGCAATACCCTCCTCTTCCGTTCATCCTTAAACGCCTTCGGGCTTCAACCAGTATAAATCCATTTTTGCAACCTTTATGCCACCGCCGCTGGTCTCACGCGACTACGCGGAGGTGTTTTTTTTCGCTTTGAACTAGATCAGTACGTACCTATAAAAAGAATCTGCGTTAACCAGATGCTTATCCGAAAGATGAAGAAAAAACGTTACGAAGGAAATATTTTAAGCGATCAACTTCATCAGAAATGATGAAAAAGGGTCAAATTTCTTTTTATTAAAGCTTAGCAAGGTGTGACTAGACCTTTTCATTAAATTTACACTAACGCGATCTCGGTTCGTTGTCTCGTCCGAACAGACCGAATTAGGATTTAGACTCCCTACGTTCGTAGTGTGGTACATGATGCCGGTATCATGGTCTATCTTTTTATACTATAAAGAAAATAATAGACTAGGAAAAAAAATCTTATTTTGTAACGCAGCCTCTTTTTTATATACTCGTCATGTATAAAGAGGCGAAATCTTAGCCATTGTCCATTTTTAATAGAACGTAAACAATGCATTTTTATTCCTTTATTCGAAACTAACGTTAGACGTACCTACGTCATAAATGGGCCATACACCATACACCATACACCATAACACCATATATCGCAGTACGTAGTCTGAAAACCTAGATAATCTCTATTTTTCTGCGTCAAACATGACGTGTAAAAAATGTCGAAGAAGTCGGTCTATTAAAATCGTCCCTGATAATGCCTGCGAGAATTAACTTCGTAGCTTACATGAGAACCGCCTCACCGTCACCGCTGTAGGAAAGAAAATAAACAAAAAGAGAAATAATAAATCGCGTAGGAGTTGAGAAATTCACCTGACACGAGAGACTTGCAACTCGGCTTCAACCTTTGTATTGTATAGCATACCTTGTATTATGTGGTATTTGAAATTCAATTCGGAAATGCAATTAAACCTCGACACAAAAAGGTACGTATAAGGTAAATTTCGCACGAAAAAGAATATACGTACCCGTACCTATAAAAAAGGAAAGAAAAAGAAAGGTTTTTTTCAAATCAAACGAGCACGGAGCAGGGAAGAGAAAAAAGGTTACCTACGATATGCATCGATCTAACAAGGGAAAGTTGACTGGGTTTTTTTTCACATGCATAACCAATTCAGCGAATGGTACAGGTGGTACGACGAACGTAGTGACCTTTTTTTCCACAACGAAAGGGGTTTCATACCAGGGTGGCTGGACAGGGGCTACCACAATCGAATAGACTCGCGTGTTTCGGCCAAATTACCTCGTCCTGTCCATAAAACTAAATGGTTTTTGTACCACCCGGTACCAATACCGTTTCACCTACGCGGTACTTTTTATTACCCGCTATTATGACGTGGTTACTAATCAAAGGCAAAATTTCGTACACGGAGAATGGGACGCCACAAGGCTAATATTTACCGCAAATGAAACAAATAACAATGCGTAATATTTTATTGATTTCGAAGCACCAACCCATAGTAATTCGTCTCGCTGTTAAATTTCGCTTCCTTCGAAGTCATTTTTTTGCTATCGAAAAGAATTTTTAATCAGTCACCTATAGGTTTCGTAAACCTCAAATTGATTAATATTTTAATCCAAAACTAATTTAGGTATAGATTAAAATATCTTGAAACCGGGTTTTCCTAGGTACATAGTGTCAGTGAACAAAATATGGTATTTTTCTTCCCCTTTCCAATGATCTATGAGATATCGTTGTGGAGTCAATACTTCGAGAGTTATTGAGCAAAAACAAAATGGAGAATACGAAAACGGCCGTTCAATAAGTGGCATATTTTATCGCAATACTTTTTCGATCAATTTTGTCTTTATTGCGAGTACACTCGACGTGGCTCAAGCAGAAAATTTTTATTTTTTTTTAATTACTGTCTTCGGTCCGTGCAACGGTTCCTGTCACTCGATGAAAAATGTAATCCATTAGCCTGCGTACTCGGACTATCTACCGGCGACTAATAAACTTTAATTTATGGCGGCACGATTTCGTATATTCTTCGCGGCGACGTCAACTTGTGTATTGTGGAAAGCGTATTCCATCGCACGGTTATGCTATTTTATACTTTGTTCTTACTGGTAAAATTTCGAATCAGAGCGCAATATTTGAAATCATATGGTACGGACTATTTTAGGAAAATGTGTGGCAGTTACTAGACTGAATTGTCCTATGTGATTAGATTTTATGAAAGGCCATAGGCAGGTAAGCGTAAGCGATTTGCCCCCGGGTCCAGATTTTCATGATATTTGGATGGGAGGTGAGTAACGTTGAGAAGCCTTCATTTATAGCAAAATTTCAATTAAATCCGTTGATTGTAATTTGAGACAAAAAATTCCTATCTGATTTTCAATTGAAAAAGGGGGAAGGGGAGCTGAAATTTTGGTCATGCAGGCTTCTCAACGTTACTCACCTCCCACCCAAATATCATGAAAATCTGGACCCGGGGGCACATCGCTTATGCTTACCTGCCTACCTTTGGATAAATTTCGGCTTCTGTAATGAAGTTATTGAAAATTGTCGAAAATTCTTTAAATAATTTAAGCTACATTTCCTGCACCAAAAAAAGGAAAAAAATTGCACCCTTTTCCATCTCGTCCTCCTTTTCATTATACCAAAAAATACAAATCATGTGGGGATTACGTAAGTAGATACATAACATACTCGAATACTGTTAAAACTCTTTTCCTTTGTGATGAGCACGAGAATTAAAAATCATTCAGAAAAACTTCGCAACGAACTTTTTTACTCCCTGTTGCATATTTCGTTCTTTCGATCTCTTTTTCTGTTAAACAAAATGTGGCCTTGCCGCGCCGAAAACATAAAGAAAAATTAAGGAACTCATTTTAAATAGCCGCTTGAAATTAAAGCGTTGCATGAACCGAACATGAAGTGGTGATTTCAGCAACGTTCGACAAAGTTTTGCCACTTTTAGATGGGAATAAGGAGTTAATCGTTTTTATCTATTTTTCACATCCCTTTACCTCCGCTGTGTAATCTTATCCCAATGTAAGTTTGCATGGTTGGTAGGAAAGCCAAAAAGTGAGATAATTATTTTCAACTGGCAAACAATTTTTTTCCGACTATTTGCATTGAAAATTCAAAAATGATGAACAATTTTTTTCGAAATTTTTCAACGCAACGATGGAAGAAATTTTATTAGAATTTTCTTTTGTGTGTAGTTTTAGGAGGCATTTTCGTACACTCGATATTCTCGCATGTGTTAAAACCGATCGAATGTTTTCGACCTCGAAACAAGCACAAGCCAACGAACATTAAAAACGACGAAAATTTTCGCCCAACAAAAACGCTATAATATTTTATGAATTTATGGATGTGTTTTCACGACCTTGATGGGTACAAGTTCAACGTTTTAACCCCGCTGCTCGGCGTACGGATATAAATTTTAAAACGACAAACTCGGCTGCCACTAAACCAATACAACATAGCAAATCGACTAAGTACGGGTATGATCATCGAAATATCGAATTCAACATTGCATAGGCAACGGCGACGATGTAACAATCGAAATTAACTATAATAAAGCTAATAAAAGTTTGTGAATTTATTCGGCGACAAATACGTGGGTATTGTATTTATCAGACTTGAATATAACCATTAATGTACTGATACGATTTGTTCACTGTAAATATTCGCGCAAAAATTATTTAAAATGAAAAGTTGTAATTCTTTTTCATTATGGAAATAATAACGAGTTTTGTAATTAATTAGTAAAACAGTGACAACGGCAACAAGTCGTTATAATAAAAGAGTCTTTATTGTTATGAAGTTAGCAGCGCTCTTTCTTAAATAACGTTATTACTCTCAAACTCCTAAAACAGATTTACCACCGAATTTTTGCCTGATATAGAGTGCAGCACTTCACAGTCAACCGAGTTTACTCCTTTCTTTGGTACGCCATCATTTAAAATAGCCTAATTCTACTCGTTCTTTCGTACTCCTCTGTAAGGACTCTTTTTTTTAATTACGTAAATTTCGTTGCAAAGGTTCCGTTAGGTTTTTTTTGTACGTTAGAGGATTTTAGAAAGGAAGAGTAAAACTCGGTTAACTAATAGAATTGTTGTTTTTTTTTTTTTTTCAAGATAGGAACTTTAAAATCGTTTCAATTTATTTTTTTATTTTAAAATACAACTTTTTTTTTCATTTTACTCGATCTTTTTCTCAAGTGTACGCCCCTTTGTTTGATACAAATTTCGCTTAAACGTCAAACATGTAGCATATCACGAAAAAATTAGGCAATCGATAAAAATGAAGTAAAATAATTTAAAAAAAAATAAATTAGGCATATCCATTCTTGAATGATCACTTATGAAAAACTAATTATTTTATTGATTTTCGCGTGATTTTACTGCATACAGAAACTTTGAAAAATAATTTGATGAATCAAAAAATAACTTTTCTCCATCCCTTTTAATCCAAATTTCCAATAAAAAATAACTTATGTTTCATTCGATTTTCATCAAATTTTCGGAAGGCTAACAAATTTTGAAAACCAATTTTTAGAGCAGTGTCTGCACATTTTTGTCATGTTTACGTTGCTATTCTCAAAAAATGTTGATAAAATACATAGGTATAAATAAATAAAACACCAATCGTTCCGATGAAAACTACATCTTCCAAAAATAAATTGAAAAAATCAACATCAACGATAAAATTCCAATAAGAAGTCATAAGTACGCATAACTTTAATTTTATGAATAATAATTCTGAAAAATCTGCCTATCCTTTGTCATTTGAAAAAATATAAACCACGATGTTGAATAAGTTGCCTATATTCCGCCTAAAATTCTACATTTTTATTAATGTCGAATGAATTGCATACGTAGTACCCCAGTGAATAAAAACAAAATTATTGAAAATGACGAATAGGTTGCCTAATTATTTCGCCGTTAATAAAATTAATCGACTAGTACTTTTTTATGATTTTAACTTTCGTAGTAAGTGCTGGGTGAAACCTATTATTTGAACGTATAATCTGTTATTGGTTCTGTGCACTGAAATTTTGTATGTTTCTGTAGACTAATTTTAAAAAATGTGGGTAGATATAAAGAACAAAAAAAATTACAAAATCTAAGTTATAATTGGGGGGATGTCTGGTGAAGAAAAAAGTAGCATTTTCTAAAAATTTGGCAACCTTGCAAAACATTTATAACTGGAATTATAAAAAAAAAAGTTTATACGGAGGGCTAAGTACTGAGTACATCAATTATGGATGAAATTAGGCAGTTAAGAATTTCTTAAACTACTCCACAATTTTTCCCGAATAACTTTTTGCGAAATAGCGGTATTGAGAAAATTAAAAAAATATGCGAAAAAATAAAATACGGCGTAGCACATATTTGCGAGCATAGGTGAGAAAAATGTAGCGAGTTAGTCGACTGAGCGAAAAAAAAATAAAATGAAGAAAAAGAAGGCAACTTCACGTCCTCTATTCGGAGAAAAAGACTATTGACAGATTTTCGAAGTACGTAGTGGGCGGCCATCTTGTTTCTTATGGGCGCGCGGGTTGTATACGAAACGAGCTAAAAGTGTATATGTGTTGTTTGGACATCGAAAGAGGGAGTTTAAAAGGGTGTTCGAACTGACGTCACATGCGCGCTCTAAACCCTCCCTCTGACCACCCTTTTCTAGTGGTCAAAAAAGCGTCCCCTTGGCAACATCTTGCGTACCTTCCCCGTTCATCTCGCTTTTCTAACTTTAAACACGATCACACGCTTTGCCCGAGATAAGGGATTCTAAAGAAAAAGGGTCTTTTCAAATCCCCATGCGGATCTTTTCCTTACGTAGTAAAATGGATTTAAGTTTGATGGCTCAGGGAATTCTATAAGTTTTCTTCTTCGCTATCCTTTGCTTTTTTAATGTATTTCGCCTCCTTACTTTTTCTCCTCCGCCGCCACCGCCGTCATCGTCGTCTCGTATTTCTTCACGCACTCCGCCACCCGTTGCCTCTACCCAACTTTTGTTCTTCGCATAAAAACTACCCCAAAGACTATTTCTCCAACCTATACTTTGCTCTATGGACCGAAAACTCAAGAAGCTGGGGTCTATCCTCGTTATTTATGTTTTATTTTTATATGTCCCCTTTTCTCCTGTTTTCTTTTCTGCATTTCTCTTTTTCTCTTTCTCTACTTTTCGCTCTTTTTCTTCTTTCATATACGAGTATTGCTTTTAGGGAGAAAAAAAAACGGAAAATGGCTTTTCTTTTCTTTTCCAATCATGCCAAGGAAAACACAAACTCAAAAATACACCCTCGCGACTCTTTCCAATTCCAAATCCTTCGTTTATAACACACACGTGTTACCGCTAAAAACTTTTTCCAATGGTTGACGTTTTTCTTATTTTTTTCTTTTATATATTTTTTTATTCCTTCAATACCGACGTTTTTTTCCCAATATTTCATTTTCATCTTTGAATTGAATTAATAAAACTCACCCTCGCAAAAAGCCGTCTCTTTCGGATGGAAACCAAAAAAATCGCTCGCTTTATCGATTTTCCATGTACTCGTTGTATTCTTGTACTTTTTTTCACGCGGCAAAACACCGTGGCTACCATATACCAATATGTCAATCTTATGTTTAAGCGTTTCTCTTTTTTCATTTTCAGCATTTTTTTTGAAATCAAAAAATAGCGCCTGTTGAAAGGTGACAGACAACTCTGACGTTCTACAAGTTATATTGGTTGCCTAATGTACGATTAAAGCGATAAAAAATACTCCAGTATTCTGCACATGATTCGAGTACCCAGGCAACTTATTTGACATTCACTGTTCATCGAATATTCGATAATTAGTTTACCGAGTTTTTTAATTGATTTGAAAAAAACTATGTTATTGATCAATGTGGCATTATTAAACAGAAAAATTATTATTAAAAAAATAGTTAGAAGAGTAGAAAATAATTTCGAGCTGATTGCTTACACTTTTCTTCGCGAAGTTACATCTATAGTTTTCAGTGAGTACGTCTTCCTTATTCGAATAAAAACTTTTGGCACTTTTTAAATCAATTGTCTCAAAAATGAAACTAAAAATTATTTCCTTCACAAAAACAAACTGCTTTTATAACTAAGCAAAAGTATTTTTATATGTATATGTATAATTCAACAAATCATGCTCAGGCAATAGATAGGCAACTTATAATGTTTGAAGGATGAAGGATAATCATAATAAATGGCCCCTAAATTTCAACACATACTACACTTCATACACTGTTTTCATTCTTTTTCCGCTCCAAGAAGTCTTCGGAGGAGGTTATCTCTTACAGGAGCTTCTAACTAAGGAAGAAGTAACATTTTTTGAGGCTTCGGTCACTTCATCGGAACTTTGAAGTATTAGGTACTCAAAAATGTTACAGAAATTTGTAAGCACAAGTTAAGAAAAATATCAAAAATTAAATCGACGATCGTAAAATTCACTTGAAGGAAATTTAACATCGTAGCTGAAACCATCGAATGATACCTTAAACCGAATCCATGAAATAAAATTATTCGTAAATGCAACGACTTCGTAAGGTGAACGCACACCGTCAACTCGAGTATCTTGCAAATTTAAGGCGACAATTTTTCCAAGTTTAATTTAAAAAGTTGATCATTTGGAGTTTCACACCCGCAAAGCGGTTCTGTTTTTAATTTAACTTTTCTGTCCGTTTTTTGGTTAATTTGGTGGAGTATGACGTTAACAGATGAGCTTTTTCATTTTATATTCAGCACGCGGCTTAAATTCTAGTGAATTTGGTTACGTTAAAAACACGTCGAATAGTGTATTCGAGGACAAGGTAAAGCTACTTTTTAGCGAACGTCGACGAGAGTAACCCCAGTAGAATATAAATGCGCTGTATGGTGTAAAAGGCTGCGAAAAAAATCTCAAAATAAACTTATGCAATATTAAAAATACTTTTCTTCAAACGTGAACAAACAATTTATCATATTTTATCGTTGAAAAAAAAAGAAAGGGGAAAAACACGTAAAAAGAGAAAGAAATCAAGAAACAGAAACAACAAAAGTGAAGTACCTATCTAAACGAATGTTTTTCTTACGGGTTAATAGAATTGATTTAAGATTTGCAGTCGTTTCACTTTTTCACATTCAATAAAGATTCAAAAATTCTTCCAAAAAAAAAAAAATACGCCGGTACAAACTACAAAGGTGATGTAAATTGAAAACGTCGCGTCGAAAAGAATAATGATCATTTTTGAGAAAAAGAATAAGGTAATTTGCGAAGCTGCAACTTCGATGTCGTACTAATCACGTTGCGCGTTGCAATACCTAATCAAGTAATCAACTTCTTTCGTCTAACGCTCGTAAACTTGCAAATACAGATTTAGGTAAGGAAAATAGCAGTCATCGAGGTAATGGGCAAAAGTAAGTGAGAGGGAAAAATGCGTACAACGTCGAGTAAAAGTCGATAAAGAAGCGCAGCAAAAAAAAAGACACAAAAACAAAGTAAAAAACACAAAAATATAAGTTAGGGTAGGAAATATGTAAATAAGATTCAACTTTTCCGGTAAATGACTTTCTTTCTGCACCTCTCGCCCCTCAGTTCTTCGCAACATCTATATCGGCACTACTCATTATTCCTCTTATTTTTCTTTCTTCCCGTCTTTAATTATTCTAAAGACGGAGCGGAGAAAAAACCACCGTCTGAACCAGACTCATTGATTATGTCTGCTTTCACCCCTCTGTCGTTTCTTAACGACGCGTTTATTTTATACTTTTTTTCTCCATTCATTCCTTCCACTTTTTTTTTCTTTCCAAGGAAAAAACCCAACTAAATACTCTCTCTCGCTCTTTCACCAAGAAAAAGCAACCTGAAGCGTTGATTTCACCAGCTGCTGACACGCATTAATTTTACGAGAATGAATTTCCCCCATCACCGCTTTTAGAAATTTTTCTTTTTATTTCTTGTTTTTTATCCTTTTTTTTTTCCTACTTCTCTCTTCCGTTCATTAAGATTCTTAACCCAGTAACCTTGTAAAGAGTTTTTCTTTCTTTTTATCGTCTGGAAAATTTAACGCGACTCGAGTTCTATTTTTAATGAAGTTTATGTCATCATTCATGCTTTTAAGCATCGCGTCGCCTGCTCCGCCATGGTTTCTGCCTGCGCTGCCGTCTTGCGAACGGCGACGCTTTTCTATGCATTTTTTAACGTCATTTCGGCGGATTTCGTTTTAACCATCGCATTGCCTCCCGAATTAGACGAGAAGAGCAGAGCAGAGCAGAGGGAAGGGATGGTGTCGAAGAGGCGACGAATTAACCAATGTTGATTTGCGTACTGAGTATACACGCGTAATCGTTTTAATAATGCTTTCCTTAGTTGAGTACTTTTTCGTGTTCATTTTTATTCTTTCGGGTTTTATGCAGTTTTTCGCACCCGTCCTCATGGCACGCCTCAGTAACAAAAGAATCGCTTTAATTTTACCGCTTAAACGTATTTATTCCTCAATTCGAGCAATTCTAACGTACCTACGTATCAACGGTAATTGATTTTTTGAGTACCCACTCTTGTCAATCAAATGGAAAAAGTAGGTAGGTAGGTACCTAAGCTGTCTGTGAAATCATTCACCAAAGCGAATATAGAATTATTTTTATGGTCAAATCGCAATGATAGTCCTCTTTTGAAATGAGTACTTCTTAGCTGGCACCTAAACCAAAAAAAAACGTAACGCTGAAGTCACACTACGTCCCCTCTCCTTTTTTCGCCGGCCGCAGAATTTGTTTGTTTACGACTGTTTAGTTTTATTTATATCCCTCTTTGTATAAAATAAAATTTTTGAACTTTAAACTGAATCTGTGCGAAGAAGGTCTCACTTCTGTCATGTGTCTTCCACATGGCACACCCGATTTTTTCTTATACTTAAAAAAGAGTATAGCTTGTTAAGCAGACATGTAAATTGACCATGAGATGAGTGAAACAATTTAGGAACCATCTTCAATTTCCAACCATCTCTGGGTCCCTGGGTAGGGATAAGCTCCGCAAATGTGGCTGCAGCGTAAATGTCTATTTTGGCAAATTTTCTACCGAATGTGGTGGTTGCTCACTTGAATACCATATGAGTGTTTTTTTTTTCGATCTTTTCCACACACTCAAAATGCCTTTCAAAATTTTTAATCAAGGCTCAATCCCCTTAATAAAGAGTTGATATCACATAAAAAATATACTCGTATGTTTTGTGTATCAGAATTTTTGGAGCTTAAGCCTAAAGACCACTCTCGAGGACAATTTCCAAATTTAAAATGCTCGGGTACAGTGTGCAAAATTTGATTCCGTTTAATGCGCGAATATAACACGCTGTGGTCTTCAAAATATTGCCAAATTGTTTGTTTGATCTGCGGAGTAAGAAATCGCAATAAAAACCGCGTAGACCGCGTGAGAATGAAAATGTCAATACGTGAGAAAAATTCACTACCTAAATAAGGAGTTCGAGGAAGAATTAATAAAAAAGAAAAAGACGATGCGTGATGCATGAATATGCAATTCACGATCCCTATTAATACGATTAGACCCTTCGGCGCGTATATTTGTTATTGACGTTAGGTCGTATCACATATCTACACCATACGTTGAAATGCCTTCAAACTGGGGTACACCGAGGAATGTTTGAGTTAATATATTTGGCTCGATATCAGTTTTAATTTTTCATTCAGGCGGCCGTCTTTCGTCGTATCGAGATTCCACCGAAATTACGTATGAGAAATTTGACTGAAGAAAAGACTTGGGATACTCTATGGTTAGGATAGCATTATTTGTGAAAGATGGCTGTACGAGTATACGAAGACCCATGTATGTGGTGTTGGAAAACTTTGGCTTTTGGTAAAAATAGCTCGTATCTACGGGTAATTACATTGCCGAAGCCGTATAATACGCGGTGGCGATGGCGTTGAGAAAAACCTCGTCAATATTGCGCTTCCATTATGAAGAAATTCGAAAATAAACGTCACAAAGCCAACGGAAACCAATCAATCAACAATAATACGTAGAATTTTCGCAAAAAAACACAATGAGTTCGTATTCTGCAGCAAAAATTGGAAAATAAGCGTTAAAACGTGGTATTGACTGGTTATGTGAAAGGTCTCTTTACACTTGGTGTATTATTTTTATCAAAATTGCCTACCTAGAAATTTTCACGACAAAATAATCGAAAAATTTAATTTTATACGCGTTGCTGTTCATACGTGCGTCCATATACTAATTATATCTAATTACCGTTTCAAAACCTCGACGAAAATTGAGAATACTCGTATTAATTTATTAGCGCGTGGCTTCGTACCCTTTCGAGTACAAATCTAAGGCGCATTAAAACAATAAAAATCGCAACAATAACCATCTGTTTTAACCCTTCATTTACATATCCCTACCATAAAAAAGGATATCAACCAATCAGAACTCGAGTCGGTAATACTTTGCGCTAAATGTTATTGTTTCTAACATTCAACCATTCTCCAATGGAGAAAAATCTTATCGAAAAAAAAAATACTGAATTACTACATAATATACGCGGTGGGTAATTTGAATACGTTTTACGCGTTGATTTCTCAGCGGAAGAGTTCTAATACGAGCAGAGAGAGAGAGCGAGAAAGAGAAAAGGGTTAAAGGGTATAATTCATATGTAAAGATTTTTTTATTGAATACAGCTCCAAAGGGTTAAATGACGGTTTTATAAAATACGTGCTTATCGAGTAGGCCACATCATCGAAAACGGTTAACGTCACAAGTTATTTTACACGTCTTCGCGATTTTATAATATTCGGATACTAGTGTGGTGTAAATTTTTGATAAATTTTTACTCCGCGATGTGCGATAAAACGAAGAATAAAAAAGAAAGAAGCGCCTACCGTCGAGCTTCCTACACCTACGTACCATCTATATATCTAGGTAAGTTTATCGTCGTCAAACTTTAGGGTAAATGGAGAGCTGGGTTTTTGCCAAAACTATTCGCGTATAATTTCCAATCGCTGGTGGTTCAGGTATTTATACGTTGCTAATCGATCACGTAGTAGTGGAAATTTTTGTTTTTTTTTTTTCGAAAAAAAAGTACATATGTAATTCTGTGCTTAGCATTAAAGAATTCAATCGGATTTTTAAAAAAATGAAATCGATATCGTCTTCGACAATTAAGGTAAAAGCAAACGAAAAATTTGCACAGAAAAACGCTGGAAAAAAATTTGAAAAATAACAAATTTAAAAAAGCGGTAACAAAAATGACGAAACCCGTGGAATTATGCGTATAAAAAAAATGAAAAAAAATCCGCGGAAAATTTTCGACGGAAAGCGCTTTTGAGGAAAAAATTTAATAACGAACGGACGGCATAATTTCCCGGATAAATTACCAACTGGGAAAATTCTTCTACGTTCTAAGGTTGCGTAATATTTGAGTAAATATTTTTCGAAACCCAAGTCATCTGGTTATCAAAGAAAATTTCGCGTAACATCGCCAGATGTTTTTGCGCGTCGATCAAAAATGGGAAAAGTTAACACAAAAGATGAACGACGATGCGGCAGTTTTCACGTAGCCGTCGTCACATTACGCGCGCCGCGCCGGGGAGAAAATTCCATCGATACTTCGGTGTTACTAAGAATAGAAAATACTCTCGGAATATTTTATTATTTTACATTTTACACGGAAGATTTGGCGTTTAGAATATCACGAAGATGCGTGTAGTCGTGTGACACTGTTCCACATCCGCATTGATTTCGAAAAAGGACGCCATTTTTCTTCGACTACGCGTTAGTTTCATTTACGGTGGCGCATAAAATTATAGTTAGGAGAGTACAACTTGCTACCTTTACATTTTTGTTAGAGCAACGAGATTTTCTCGTATTTCATATAGGCGCAAGTGCATATAAAAGAGACGCATTTTTGGAACGACGCGATGCCGAAGTAAAAGCGTTGAGCTAGCGTGATCTTAAAGCATTTTAATAACATTTTCAAACCGCGTATGTGAATTTTACAAACGATACGAGCAAACTAAATTAAAACGCCAGCGGGGTTTTTTAATCATCGAACGTTGGTGTAACGTTTCGCTTTTGAGAATTACAATCATCTGAGGCCTCGATGAGGGTAGCAGTGGCGTGGCGTTATTCCTCGACCATAGCGATACTCATAGTAATATTTTCGGATCGAAATGAATTTACGCTGGAGTCACAGCAAGGGCTTCTAAGAAGGCGAATGAATGGCCTAAATAAGCGAACAAATCGTCGAAACTAATTTTTAAATCGTAATAATCCATTGTACATGCATAAAATGATAGCCGTTTTCTTTGAGACCTCATCACGTCAGAACGAGCGAACCGAATTTCATCAAATTCTAAACATAGTAAATTACCGGAAATTATCGTAAATACGGAAAGTTAATGGTAAGTTAATTATTGCAACTTATCAAGATTGTATCATAAAATGACATTCGCAACAATTTTGCTGTGATTCGCCTTTCCGTAAAAACAGTAATTTGCTCCAACTGCCATAAGCTTTTGATTTAGAGGTCAGCCAAAAAGCCAAGAAAATTTTTGTAACATCAATTACGATTGAGATTTATTATGAATAGAAAAAAAAGTAGTGTGTGGTAACGAGTATTGCAAAGCAATGTGACCGGGGGGATGGGGCGATGCCACCAACTAGCGAAGCTAGTTAAGTTATAAACGAATCCTACATCCTTATTGCCAGATAATAACTTCGTTGTTACGATGATAATTGATAACAAATACAACTATACCAGACAAATTCATTAGCAGACTTTTTCATTTATATCTCGACACACTACGCGTATACGTATAACTTAACATCCTCAATCAACTGCATCGACCTAGATACCAGACAAACGCCATGCACCAGCAGACATCGGCAGGGTTGGACTTCGTCGGCATCCCACCCACCCCCCTTCCACCGACTACCTGCGATACATAAACATTCCATAATATTACAAAATGCAAAACGCGTAAGATAGGTAGGCGGCTACGCTTGCAGCTAGTCACTTAGATATTAGAGAGTTATACGCGCATCGAAATGTAAACGGTTCGCGGAGGGCCTTATCGAATTGCACGCTCGATGAAAGCTTTACAGTCATAAATAAGACACAGCCGCCTACGAGACCTTTACAATTTATAACAATATTTCCCCCAGAACGGCAATAACGCTTTAAAATTTTACGAACGCTATAAAATCGCTCTCCTTGTACGTTTAATATCCCTAATCATCGGCGCATCTATTTTAACACGATGACAGTTCATACGTGCCATAAAATCATTAATAAAATGAACCACGAAAACGGGCAGCGGTGGATGGTAACGCGTTTCTTTATGCTTTTGGAATGGCTTAGCTTGCAGCCTTGCACGTTGTGTTTGTGAAATGGTACCTAGATAGAGGCAAACATACAGTGGGTAGAAGGTAAACGCCTTAAAAGCACCGAGGCCAAGTCGACGGTGGTACGAGTACGATGTGAAAACGCGGACTCACGAATAATATACGACAACGAACAAGAAAAACCTATTCGGCTTATTCGGCTTAAATCGATAATTTAGTATACACTGGTAGTAGGTACGTTCGAGAGGAAAATCCGGGGGATAAGATTTTTAAAAAGCTATAACCGTAATTCAAAGGATACGCCGTTGGTTCGATACGAGAAGAAAAAGTCTTATGGCGTCGCTTTTCGAATAGAGGAAAAGCCATAATCAACGGACCCTACGTGTATATGTCATCCACCCTCGTAGAGAACTCCGTCGTAATGGCGGTCACCCGATACAAAGAGGGTGGCGTCTATCGCAGCCATTGTACTCGATTCCACATCGCCTGCTTCTCCGCGTATAAACAGCAACAGCGGCGATAGCGAAAGCTCTATAACGAAAAATGGTTATTTCTTCGTGTTTCGGATATAATTTCGAATATTGAAAATTTTCGACGCGATGTAACATAGCGGTGTATCATTTGGCGTGCGCGTCGCGACTTGTCGCACATGTGAGCCGGGCGTTATCGTCGAATATGCTCGAAACTTAACGATTTATGGTAGGTTTTAAAATGGACTACGCTATTAGGGGAATTGCTTCGGTGATAGCGCCAACCTCGAGCTAACTTTCTCCGTAAGAAACGTACACGCGTGCACGAGGCGTATGTGTAATTGTATACCTTAGCCACCATTTCAAAGTTGAAGGGTGCGTACTGCGTAGCACCAGCTACGTACAATAGCTACGAAGCTGCGTACTTTCACTCGATGGCGGCGAAGTACGACTTGGCGGAACGTGAAACGTGAAAAAATTCTACCTACTTTGATTTATCGCGTCGAGGGTGGTTTTTTCTACGAAGGGGAAAACTTCATTTGGCATTCGAATCGCGTTTTCTCGATGGCTACTAAAATTTTACGATCGGGATGAATATTTTTTACGCAGCCGCCCAATACACCAGTGAAATGGTTGAAAGAGAAAATTCTCCACAGAGAAATCTCCGAGATCTTTTGCCATAAAACATCCTTGCTTTTACCCGAAGATGACAACATTCATATGAGGAGCAAAATTCCTACACGGACTCTGTCCACTTTTGCAAATTTTACAGAAGGAGGAAAAAACGTGGTACACACGTGGTTCTAGTTACATTACTCGTACATTATATTGGCAGCGGTGAATTCAATTGGCTTTTTACATGGGATTCACGCTGTATTTGGGTGGTGAGATGGAAGTGTAGGAATGAAGTTTACATAATTTTTCACCAATGGCGCTATAAAACGCATTTTGAAAAAAATGGAAAAAGCCATTTTGAAATTGGCCTACGTATCGCAAGTGATTTCACGATTCGTGACTTTCCGTTCCTTCGTTTATCAACATTCATTAAAACAGAAAATTGTTTATGCTCATCGACGTGAGAATACACGTACGTACACATACGTAGTACTCGATGGCAACATAATAATTAATAACCCATCGAAAGATCAAAAATATCGCTTTTCACGAACTCTCCAGCATCCGAAAAATGACCAAGAGACACCGACTAGGTATAAAGCGACCTGATACGTCCGCACTTTAAAATCTATTAATCAAAATATGCGAATTAAAAATTAATAGGGTGAATTTAACGCGAACTGACCACTTCAATAAATTATCAAACACCTCAGCTTGTGTACCATGTACGCGTATAGAGGCGGAGAGTGTACACAAATGTACACACGTAACGTTCACCTTTTTATCGAACTTGTTTGGCGAGTTGTCCACACGCTGGTCAAGTATATTATATTAACATTAAATAAAACGTTTAATAGAGACTTCAGTTTTAATAGTTGAAAATGAAAAAGAAAAAAAGAAAGGCGACAGGGTTTAAAAAAAAAAAAAAAACTCGATTATAATTTCGGCCTGATCCCGGTTCAAAATCAGGTTTACATGCGTTAACCTTAACGCGATGCATTGTGATCGAACGAATGTTTTCTTTTTTTCTGGGCAGTATAAATTAATTTTGCAACTTCGAACCTTGTACTCGTGCTGTCTGTATTACCCGTCGAAGGTGCGCAGCGCCTCCTCGGCACGTATTGACCGCGTAACCTGGACACTATGGGTGAAAACCAGCCTTTTCCTTGTTTTCGGAGCTCGAAACGAGCTTGTCACGACGACACTAATAATACGAATTATAAAAACCAAAAGAAACGCTAAGAATGATCGCATATGCGAAGAAAAGGACATTATTTGAAGTAAAACGGATGAAAGTTCTGAAGTACCTAATACCTATATTAATCAAAAATTTCACATTTCATCTTTGTTGCTGAATTCGGAAGTGTTGGCCACGGAATAGGAGCAGAACGAAAGGTGATTTTAGAGTAAGCTGGTATTAAAATCAAAGGCAAGGCCAAAGGATTCCGATTTGAGTATTTTATTAGGTTTTTATCAAAAGCCCTTCTTCTTCGTCACTACTTTCTGAAGTAGCTTTTTTTGTAAGAAATCCTCGGCCCTGAAATTGACTAATAATCGAATGAGACGTAGCCTAGCAGCTATGATGAGACGTGAGAGCATGCGGTTAGCTATTTCGCGACTCTTGCGCCGAAGATAGCAGATAAGAAATCGTTCGGGAATTGGAGTTCGCCTGTGCAAAAAGAAAAGTAAATAAACTAGCACCACTTACCCGAGTTAACGTTATATGGCATTATAACGTGGTAGAAGAGCGCGTAGTACGGTAATAAAAGGAAATGAGTTTCGTGGCTATAACCGTCTTTTGACTATCTGCAAAAGGGGAGGGGGGCTGGAACATTGGTGGGTGAGGCGAAAAAACGGCTATGCGAGAAGACTTTTATTTTTGTGCATTATGGGGATCTGGTTAAAGCTGCGGGTATAATACGCGTATGAGAAGAAAGTTCAAGACGTATGTACTCGTATGTCGGTCTACAAAAAAAAATTGCGAGGAAATGGTATCAGTAGAAATGTATTTTCGCTATTCCCCGCTGCTTATACTCGTAATTTCTTCACCGGCTTACATTGTTTTTTTCCTCCCTTTCCTCCACTCTTTGCTTAACTCGTTGGTGGTATTCGATGTTACCCGATATCGCTAGTAACGATAACAAAAACGTATTTATATGAAAAAGAGGTTTACGTTTGTATCTACTCGTAAAGTAGGTACTCGGTAGTAGGTAGTAGGTACCTATATCGTGGCGTTTTACGGGCTGCTTATGCGTGCGTATAACTGTAATAAGCGTACGCTTACAACACGTACCCAGATGAGGATGCGAGGAAAAATAACCATTTTTCTACGCAACGATGATAACCTTCTCTCGATTACACGCGTGAATTTTTATTTCATCTACACGTCTGCGTCGACGTCGCCGCCATCGCTGCCATAAACGATCAACGTTACGACGAAAAAAGGTCGGAGTGCACGGTGACGGCGGTAAATGAGAAAAGTAACCTTTTAAAACGCGCGTGCAGCCGCTACCATAACTAAACTGGTACAATGTCGAGAAAAAAAAGTCCACGCGTCTAGCGGTCAACAGACGAGTCTGAGCAGTACCATCGAAAAAGTCCGGCCTTTTTCAAAAGGCCGGACTTTTTTAGTAAATTCCGCAAAATTTCTTTCAGTTGATAAGCATTCTGCGCTAGTTTGCTGTGGACGGGCCCGAGTCTTGGCTCTTGGCGCAGCAAAAATTAAAATAGTATTCTCAAGAATCGCAAGATGTTGGAGGTTGAAAGAAAAAGGAAGAATATAAAGGCCTGGTTCGTAGTAACATAGCAGAAGCAGCATGCGTACGAGTATAGAGTATACTCGTCTCGTATGTACGTCGTACGTAGCGGTAAGGCTGCCACCGTAGGAATAGGAACGCGGCGCACTTCACGCAAGCAAGACGAGATATCATTCGCTATACATCCGCCGCCATGTTTTCTTCAATAGAGCAAACTTTTTGCCAACTGGTATAATAAAAAGAAAAATGATATTTTCGAAACGAAGACACAAGAAAGTTCATTACGACGGAATCGCACGTTGCGGAAAACAGTAAGCTGGCAAAAACTAATATAGGCAAGCGAAGGTACACGATCGCTTCAAAATTAAGGCACACGATGAAGTGGTAGCGGTTGCGAAGTTTCATGTCGAAGCAGGCAGAAGATGGGGCGGAAATAAATTTCAGCAAGAGACGTCTTCCGCCTAAGAAACTTATATACAAGTTTACCGTACCAACTATTTACTAAGTCTTTTAATAAACTACTAGCGAAGGTAACACATGTCTGTCTATTTGTCTTGTCAAAACCAAACTATTTAATTCCAGAAAGCCACTGTAAGCTCATATCACCCTGAAACTAAGCTTCATTTAATTTAAACCTCTATTCCCTGATTTATCGTCTTTCGCATCGAATAAAAAATTCTTCCAGCTAAAAGAACGTTTTAACGGGATTATTTAATTATTGCGTGGTTTTAACTGCTTGCTCTTGCTTTTTTTCTTTTTCCATCTCTGTCCCTCCTTTTTCCTGATTCTTTTTTTTTCACTTTCTCCTTTAACTTACCTACTTTTTGTTCTTCTTTTCGTCATTCCAAATTCAAGACATATAAACTCGGATAGATACACGTACTACGTATTTAAGGTAGGCTACCTACTACCTATACCTAACTCCTTTCACCTATTCACCATTATACTCGTACGTAGGTAACGTCAACGGCGACCGCACCACCAACACCGTACATCCAAATTATCGACAAAAAATGTCCTCAGACAAGACGATAATGGATGTAAAGGAGTTTTACTCGATGGTGTAAACTTTTCATCGAGTTCGCAACACTCAATTCTCGGTGTTTTTGTGTGCGCTGCGCTTCGTCGTAAATTTAATTTATTATTTTCGCAAACGCTTCAAATTGACGTTATCGAATATTAACCGACGTAACGAGATTTTTATATTTGTTTCATCACCCAAGATGACAAGCGTTTCTTCTCGTAAAACCGTTTCGGTCTATATATTTCCAAATGACTTAAGATTAATTTTCAACTTGACTTTGAAAACAATGCTGAGAGGCCGCGACATACCAGCAGCCAATTTCTCCTCATGGAAGTATTGACGGATGAGTAATCATACAGTATCATTCCGTTTCGCTTCACCATCTTTATACTCTCCCCAATTGCCTGAGCCTCCTTCGTTCCGTCTTTACTTCAAGCAGAAATCGTGTTTTTTCTTCTCAAATTGCCGCTGTTTTGAATCTTTTGGCGGTAAAATTAATTTTGCAGCTAGTTTTCGCTTTTGTTTTCTGTAAATCTCAACGAGATCCCTCATGGAAAAAAGCATGAGGAAACAAATGGTGCCGTGAGTGAAAAAACACAAATAACTATCACGCTTTGTCGCTAAACAGCGAACGAATAATTCCAAGTTTTTCTTAATCATGCCTCTCCCTTCTCCTCCTCCCAATGAATTTATTGAATTCGATACGAGATGGAAGGTGGATGGTGAAGGCTTCGGTGATACAAAATATTTAATATTTATTGTATCGAATAACACGTCATGTTACAGTGGCGTAGACAGGATTTTTCCAGGAGGGGGAGCGCAAAACTTTAAAAAAAAATAGGTACAATTTTTTTGAATAATTTTTTACCAAAGATGTTGAAATTGTTGCAATAAAATCACCTCCAAACCAAAATGTATCATTTGGGTTCCACATTTTGAAATCCAACCCAATAAGATACAAGAATGGGGAATAATTCCTAGATTTGAACCTGTGGTCTACCATGCGTTCATCTACCCTCTAGAGCGCATTGAACACAAAACCTTATAACGGTGGTAACATCTTTTTGAAAAACCCATTATAAATATGTATATACCGTTTTGCAATTTTTTCCGAGCCATGGGGAGCATGGCCCCATTGGCCCTCCTTGGCTACGCCATTGTCATGTCATGTACATACGTAGTACGAATTGCGGAAGGGTTGAAAATGAAATATTTCTTCGTACCGTAAATATTTCTCCATTTTTTCCTGCTGATTCTTCGCAATATATGCCTAATGCCTATTACTACGCACAATATGCGTACGTACGTATAATATGTATAATATGAATAAGAACTTGAATAGGTAGTGGAAATCAATAATCGTTAAAAGTAATCTTACAGTCTATCTCACATCGAGCAAAATGTCCTCAATACGACTACACTGCCAAATTCATGCTCGATGAAAAAAATCAAGTCGCGGATACATTTTTATTTCCATTTACCGAAACGAATAATGAACGTTAATTTAAAACTTTATTAACGACGACACAATCATAAAGCCTGGTTCAGTTTTTAAACGTTTTCGAACACGACGGTTTTTTTCTTTTAAATTAAAATAATCGAACATCACGCTGAGACGATTGTTTTTTGGTTGGAAAAAAGAGAAGAAAAGAAAAAGAAAAATGAAGAAAGAAAAATATTGAAAAAAAAAATATTAAAGCGCTCCTCGTTTACTTGCTATTTTAAATCTGTCCATTGCATTTTTCGAATAATCTATAAATTTAGTTTTTTACCCTTTCGTATTTTTACTTCCCGGAGCGAATAAAGTGGAATAATGATCAGAAAAACTCTGCCAGTGACAGGAATTAAGGTTTTCTTTTTGTCTATACATGCATAAAAGCCAACGAATTGTTTTAGTAATTGGTTTTATAAATGTCTGCGCATTTCCGTTTTGTATAATCGTAATTAATCTGTCGCCGCGTCGGGTCTCTTTTTTTTTATTCCTGAGTGTAGATTTCTTTTTTTTGCTTTGTCGACGACGAATAATCTAATCGGATATCGGAAGAGCGAGGCGTTCTGCACTCTGAAGCGGACGTTGTCGGTGACGAATCTTTTTAAATAGCCATATAAAAATATTGTTTGAAAATGAAATTTAAGTATATTATAGGTAAAACAATTTTCAAATTTCATTCGTCGTAACTTCATACCTTCTGCAATCCCATCTCAATTGCATAGCTTTCAGCAGCAAAAAGTCTGGTTCAATAGTTCCTGTTCCACGCAAAGTGTTTTTATGGTTCAAATATCCGATCATTTTTTTGAACAAAATTTACCATCCAGTCTGTCTTAAGTATTAACATTTACCCGTTGAAATTCTACTTACGCGTATTTACTTGTTTATTTATTATTTATTTTATTTCAAAAAATAAGTTCACTCAGGATTATGATTTTTAAATTTTCTATTTTTCAGCACTGCAAAAAAATGCGGTAAGCCGAAAAACCTAAAATCAAATAGGGTGGATTACTGAAAGAAAGTTGAAGAATTTGACGAATTTCAGCGATTTTTGTACAACAATTATTCAGGTAAAGTGTATATTCGTATATTAATATTTTTATGTTTCCGCTTTTCTACGCTTTTACGACAACAAATTGGAAATATTCAACGGCCTTAAATCGAACACATTTCATCATAAATTAACCACGAGAAATTGTACGAAAGTAAAATCAGCCTGTCACCAAATTTCAACTTTACTGCAATCAACAAATATTCCTACGTAGGTAATAGGTACTTAGGTATAAAAATTACCCCACAACTTCGCATCAGATTCCATTTTACAACATTAACGTTTGAAATTAGCGCAATTATCCTCGCCGTGCGATTATTCGACACATGAAAAAAAAGGCCGAGTTCGCGCTGTTAAAAATAATCTACCGCAAAAATGAGGATTACTATTTAACAAAGCATCTTAACTCGACGCGTTAAACTAAAACTATAACAATCGAGTTGAAAAATAAAGACAATTACGAAGAACGAATCACAATTACAACTCAACTAGGAGACGTTAACTCAGCATCGTAAAAATTAAAAATACAACGCACCCTGTTGATAGGCGCTTTTTGAAAAATTAAATTAGTCGACATTAATCGGCATTAGTTCGAGCATTATTTAAATTAGCAACATCGTTGATAACGTTCTGTGCGAAAAATGTTGTACATCAGAGAGAAATCCATAACCTGCTCTCGAAATAGCGCTGCATTCTGCGAAGAGTAGAGATGAAAACCAATAAAAGTGTCTCGTTATTAATTTTTTTCCTGTTTTGTTTTTTTTCCTTTTTTTTAAATACCCTTGTAAACGCATTAATCATGTTTTTAAGCAATTCTTTCGCCTTTTTAGTATTGTGAAAGAGGAGTACTGCTTGATAAACGGTAGCATAATGGAAATTAGAAAAATCAACTAGGGGAAATTGACTGTACCGGAGGGTTCAACACTTCACAGATCATCGAAGGTTTTTCAAACCGCAAATACGCACACACATTACCCAAACCCATCGATATGTCATATTACGCCCATTCTATTTTTCAATTTATTTTTTCTTCGCGACCTTTTTTTTCTAATCGAAACTGTCCCAAAACTTGTTCACCAAACTTAACGAGAAGAAATCTTCAAGCGAAAGAAAAAAGCAAAGAAGATTTATACTCGTATATTACGTAATTAAAACATCAAAGAGAATTTGCGCGAAAAACGAGTTATCAATTATAACTAAGCAAGTTGTACGTAATATACGCAACTCGACATTCGCACAGTATCTGTCTTTAGAAATGAAAAAAAGGCAGAAAAATCCGGACGCGACGTAGGAATGTAAAAAGAAATAGAACACGGTAGCAAACTCAACTTAACCCAAACAAGAGGCTTTGAGCTTTTTACGCAAAAATTAACTAAACGGAATGAATTGAATTATAATATGAAAGTTGTGTACTGTTTTCGCTACCATCTCTTCTTTCCTCTTAAACATCTCATTTTGATTTTCAAACTACAGAAACGGTAACGTCTCTCAACCTTGCTGTACTCGTAATTACCGTTTTAAAGCGAGAAAAAACATTTTTCTGTTTGATAATAGTACGTAATTTAATTCGGGTTATTAAAATAATAAAAAAAAAAGCGTTCTTTTGAGTAATTTTCAACGCGTCGCCAAACAAGTAAAATTATTTAATGCAGGAGTTAAAATTTCGTTTGTTGGGCTTTTTTCTTTTCTCGTCGTCTCCGTGGTAGATAGATCGTCTTCTTTTTCTTGCAGCGATTAAAGCATTTATAAAAACAAACGCGAGTCGCGTTTATAATTTTCGGTTCATCTTTGCTTAATGGCTAAACGTGCTTCAAATGTTTTGCGCGTATTTTATTCACACCGTGCTGGTTTTTTTTTTGTCCGTAGCGTGTTTGTATTCAGCGATGAGGTTCGTTTTGGAATTTCAATGCGGCGCCGTCGTCCCGCGGTATGTTAGTGATTTTTTGCGTGCGATTTTTCGCTCTTCTTCATTTAAAAGCGAAGCTTTCGCTCAAAAATTACATACTTGAATGAAAATGTAGAAACGAAATTGACCACGTTGATTCACGATGTTTTCCTGAAAGCAAAGCCATCGGGGGAGGGACAAGGGGGCACTTTGCATTCGGCTCGGTTTTTCTAAAAGGGCTTAGAAATTTTCAAGTTTTATTAAAAATACATATGTACAAGCAATTTTCCCCTGCCTCGTTCAGTTAATAAGTATCACGCACGTATCGAGTAGAGCCCCTAGAACATGCTCATTTCGGCCGTTTCCGCTCCCGACGGCTCCTCTTTTTGGTTATTTTGTGCGTAGAGGTACCATATATTAGCTTTTTGACACAGAGGACGACTTGGGTATTGAGTCTGTTTTTACTAAATTTTTACTATAAATACATAAAACACTACTTGAATTCAAAGCGAGTCATTCAAATACGAAATCATTTCCACAAATCCAGCTGATCAATCACCGTACACATTACGATTGTAATGTCCTTTTTTCTTATTATTTATGTGTCTCGGAGTATTTACTTTATAACCAACTAGCTTAACCAGTTGAGGGCTTCGCCCCCCACCCCCTCCCGGTCAAATTGCTTTGCAATACTCGCTACCACACACTCCTTTTTTTTTCTATTCATAATAACTCTCAATCGTAATTGATGCTACAAAAATTTTCTTGGGCTTTCGGCTGAAATCTCAATCAGAAGCTTATGGCAGTTGGGGCAAATTACTGTTTTTACGGAAAGGCGAATCACAGCAAAATTGTTGCGAATGTCATTTTATGATACAATCTCGATAAGTTGCAATAATTACCGTAAGTTTGCAGTATTTGCGGTAATTTACTTGTAATTTATGGTAATTTACTATAATTTTGTGTATTTTACCACCAATTGACGGTAATTTTCTGTTTATTTACAGTTAGGAACCAACGATGATTTACCATAAATTTGCGGTTTTCCAGTGAATTACCACTAACTTTTCGTATTTACGGTAATTACCGGTAATTTACTACGTTCAGAATTTGATGAAATTCAATTCGCTCGTTCTGACGTGATGAGGTCACAAAGAAAACGGCCATCATTTTATTTTATACATATAAAAATAGATTTCTCCGCATTCGAGCTACTCCATATTACGACATACCGCTTATCCGTATAAACCAGCAATCTTAACCTCGGTTTTAAGGGGTTGAAAAGCATTTAGAAAATGAAATTAATGAAAACGACGACGCAATTTCAATAAACCCGAAGACGATACACGTGCCACATATATGGGATATAAATTTATAAGAGAAAGCTGTCCTCTAACAAGGTCATCAAATTTTAACAATACCTATACGAATATCATATCGCCCCGGTTGATCCACGATGTGAAGTTAATTTGACTTTGGATATCGTTTACGTCGTCATCACTCGTTAATCAACGATTTTAACACTTCAACGTGGTAAATTACGCGTCAACTGGAAAGTATTTTATTGAAAATGTCATTCGTTGCGGAGCTGTTAGAAGCCTCGAAAAGCTTCAAGTTCTTTTTTCTTTCTTTCCCGCTCCCCCTACTCTGGCCCCTTCTCTCTTACTCCTTTTCCCAACGCAAACACGTAGTGTGAGAGCAAAGAAAGTAATGTAGTAGAAGAAGAAGAAAAAGCAGAAGTAAAAAAAAAGCGAGAAGGAATCCATTCGGTAGGCCTATTCCTTTTGTAAAAGTTCCAAACCATTTTCAACGGCATTTTCGATTAATTCCCGTAAACATTTGAACATTTCTCAATTGAACGCCGCGTGAAACCTTATATTCTATCTAGAAAGGAGCCTGTGTGCGAACGTAAAGGCGAAATAAACTTTACATAGTAAGTTGGTCCATCGCTCAAGTGTGCTTTCTGTAACCATAGTAACGAATACCAAGGTGGATGTATATTTATAGCGACTCAGCGAAGGGTAAACTTCCTTTACAGTGTTAGCTAGTATTTTGGTAGCTCCGAAGCTGGTTCATTCTTTAAACTTTTCAAATTCTCTTTAACCGCTCCCCGGCTCTTCTACCTTTACGCAAATTCCAGTAAAGGGATTTCGTCGCGAGCTATTCGTTTTAGTATCGAATAATTACTAACCTCAAAGTCTCTCTACGACATGCCGTAAGCTCTAATGATGTCGGAGCTTTTACTTAAACGCGCATCGGTATTTACCTTTACCTTTAAATTATAAATGAAAATAATAAGCTGCTTTTCAGATGTAATATTCGAAGAATGGAATTTCTCGCTCGAATATTCTTTCTTGGCGTACGCGTTCTCTTTTACCTATAAGCGTGTGGTTAGCTACGTAGTACTAACCTAGCTACCTGCACCTAGGTACCTTACCTACTACCTATTACTTTCCATCTGCTCTGCCTCCGAATGCAAGACCTCTACCTAAGTTCGTCATAAGTACATATGTACATGTATTTTCGTTCTTGGAAAATACATCTATCCTTATGCAGAGAATGTGCACCTAGTCACATACTACATACATACGCTTTGTAACGTACATACACCTGATACTTATGTATCTGTATCTACTATCTACATACCTTACAGTTTGCACGCAATTACATTACACACATAGCATCACAAACGTCATCGCACGTAACACGTATATTCCCCTCCTTCTCACTCTTGCACGCGACATGCTAACAGTAAACAGACGCGCAATATACGTAAAAATCTTATTATTTTGTCTATCCGAATAAAACATACACCATACAAACTCGTATAGAATACAATAATTCAGATATTTTTTGCTTCTTACATGTAAGTTACCTTACTTACCTACCTACACGTAGATATTACGTACATATCTCAGCAAAGCTTGACGTGACCCCCTCACGTCATCGCTTCATCCGCGAATGTACATAGAATTAATGATACAAAAAATCTCGTATCGCTTCGAGTCATTTCTTATTTGAAAAATCATTCGTTCGAGTGGCATCTATCCGATTGCAGATTGGCAGTCGTCAAAGTATAGCTAAATTTATCCGCTGACATTTTCCTACACACAGTATTACCATAACGCCAATTCCACAGGCTCGAAATATCATTATAGTGAGCTTAGCATACTTATCAGAGAGCGAAAGAGAAACCCTACATGAAATGTCTCGTTTCTGACTCTTCATCTAGTGCAGAAACTCCGTTAAAGAGAATTCCTATTCCGCGAGCACTACGGAATTGATAAAGGACAAATTTAATTTCGTCTATTAGAACAACTCTACCTTTGTCGCGTTAGCTCGGCTTTAATGAGAAGGCGGAGTCCATTAGGCCGCGAATGTGCTCAGCACAAGCGAAATATTTGGTGTACCGTCATCATGAAAGGTACTTTTGGCTTTCATATGTTGTGTGGTGGTTGTTTACCCCGAAATGTTCGCAGGAAACGAGAATTAACGCAATTTTAAAAAAAAGGCAACGTGGACAAAATTTTATAACCTCTACATTTTACAAAATTTTGATTAAAACGGCACCTAATTAACGGTATGTTTTTAAACTTGTGTAAGTTTTTTATTCGAATACACGAGCTTTTGTGATTTTTTTAATTTAGAATTTTTGGACCCTTTCGAAAAACTCCGGTCCGAGGCAAAGAGCCTTCTTGCCCCTCCCTTTAGATGGCTTTGAAAATGATAATCACTTCATTGAGAATTATTTTCAGGACTTCTCTTGATTTAAATTTTTTAAATTGTAATATGCAGATTAATTGCAGAAACGACATATACATCAACACAACTAGGAAAAGTTTTGAAAATTTTTCCCTCGCACGATATAACATGTAATTAAAATCTGTATATATAAAAAGGTACCATTTTCTTTGACCTCAGCACGACAGAACGAGCAAACCGAATTTTGTCAAATTTTTAAACATAGTAAATTACCGTTAATTACCTTAAATGCAGAAAGTTAATAGTAAGTTACCAAAAAACCGCAAATTCGTGGTAAATTATCACTGGTTGCTAGCTGTAAATAAATAGTAAATTATTGTAAATTAGTGGTAAAATACACGGAATTACGGTAAATTACCGTAAGTTTCCGGTAAATTACCGCAAATACTGCGAACTTACGGTAATTATTGTAACTTATCAAGATTGTATCATGAAATGACATTTGCAACCATTTTACTGTCATTAGCCTTTTCGTAATAACGGTAATCTACCCCAACTGCCATAAACTTCTGATTTAGATGTCAGCCAAAAGGTCGAGAAGACTTTTGTAACATCAATTACGATTGAGAGGGAGCAATGCGAAGCAATATGAGGGAGGTTTGGGGACGAAACTCTCAACTAGCGAAGCTTATTACATATACGAGTACGTATACTATCTAAGTATAGGTACACCATTATCATAATCTATACATACGTAACCAGGTACTAAACTATCTAACTATAATTTTGGTTTAGATACCTAACCCAAGTAGGTAGCTCTAGCAACTAGCTAGTTATGAGTAGGATTTTCAAATCCAATGAGTAGGCCTATATCAAAAATGATGGAAAAAATGCAGCGACATCTGTCGAATAAAAATTCATCATGCGGCGGCGAGGGCGAAGTAACGTTAGAATTACTCTTGTTAAAAATTAAGTGATAAAATCTTAATAAAAACTAAAAAGCGTTATTCTTTCCTTTATGTAAAAAGTATTTGACTTTAAAGAGGCAAATAATGTAAAGTTTAACGAAAGATGTCAACTTTTAAAATACCGCAAATTTAGTTTGAAACATAAATTTTTTTTAAATCTCTTTTCTTTTGGAACTTGTTGCGTTTCGGCTATAAAATAAATGAATATTACAAAGTGAGAGAATATTTCGACTAAATCTTATTCAAATTAAATATAATGGTAACGCTCGGCGTGCTAATTTTTTGACTTATGAAAATTTAATGCCTAGTATTTACATTTTAAAAACGTTAAACAAATTTATACGTTTTTTTTCGCATTTTTTCATTCTATTTGAAAGGCAAACGATAGCTTTGAAGATTTTAAACTCTTGTAACGCGTTCCCTGCGGATTCATTGTTGATGTACAGCTTGATCTATGCGTTTCCAGGCAACTTTTTTCGTGGAGTTTATTTCTCCGTATCGCGTTAATGCTGCCTCATTGACGATGTTTACGGGCTCAACATTGAGATGCTGATTTATTATCACGCGACAGCGGCGGCGATAGTTTAAGCCCTATGCGGAAGCCATAATAAAAGCGATCGCTTACACTTTAAATCCGCCTACTAAAATAAATCAAATATCAAAATGGCGCGAAAAATTGAAATAAAAAAAAAGACGGGAAAAAATTTTACGAAAATTTCTTCGCATTAAAACGAAAATGTGTAAAATGCGCGAATACATTTCTCAGCATTATTTTCATTTCTATTCGATGTCGAGCTGCAGAGCCAGTCAGCAACTCAGCCCGAACGAAAGATTGAGTAAGATGGATGATGTCGCAATTCAAGAAACTTACGTCCCTTGATAATGCATGCTATTAAAATTACATCGCATCTTCGCCATTCAGCAGGATAACCATACCGATTTTTTCCCTCCCTCTGGCTCACCTTTCTGTATTTTCCATCCGTGAACAATTTTCTTCGTTTCTAAGATATACTATGTATTTCAACGTGTAAGTCTGCTATATTGTATTCGCATCGCTTATACCACCGTATATACCGTAAAGTTTCAACTTTGATACGCGAGTATCACTTCTCGACTGCGATGACTACCTTTGAATATCAACGAGAAATCGTGATCAGCCGACCACAAATATTCATTCGCAAATTTAACATTATTCTTTCGACGATAAAAACGCATACTCGTATACTTGACGATGGTAAAAGTTTTCGGAAAAAATTTACACGAGACGAGCGCTAAACACCAAATCCTCGTGTAATTTAAACCCATAAAAAGATAATTCGACGAAAATACAGAGTCAATTCTCAATTGGCAACGGCAACGGTATTGCGAAACTTTTCACATTTCGAACACTTCCGCAGGACGAGATAATCGATACGAGTACAGAGGTCGAGATTTATTTGCAACATTTAATAAACCGGAAATCAGAAAAGGTGCTAAAAGTTTCACCGTATGATTTTGTATAAAAAAAAGGAAGAAGAAAATAAACGCCACTAATCATTTGGACGTCAAACGTGACTGATTTTAATGATAAAAGGATGAATTTGGTGTTGTATTGACAGAAGGCCAATATAAAAAAAAATCGCTAGGGTTCGATGAGGTTAATGGGACATTTTTGAATATCGTTAATAAACTGATGTATATTCAAAGGATGTTGTTTTTTATATACGAGTAACATCCGTACAAAAAAACATAAAATATACCGTCCGACCAACCGAAAGGGTTATACGTGAAAAAAAAATACCAACCGAGGGTATTACATCTGGTGGTTTGAAACGAAGACGGAAAATGCAAAATATGAAACCCGGTAGTTTTTTTTATACACATACGTATATGGTAGGGTCTATAGAACTATGAAAAAAAAAGGACCTGTCTCTTCCCGCGGCCTGGGTGAGAAAAAAAGTAGTGTCAGTTCTCTAAGGGTGGCGAAAAAACTTCCCAAAAAATATACATATAAAGGTGTGTAAAAGGGTTAAAACGAATTTAAATAGAGGTGGAAATTAAGGGTTTGTTAGGATCTAAACCCGTTAACTAGGATATTATTCTAAAGGATGGAATCGGATACAAAATAAAAAGAATGCCTAGGGATGTATACTGCTACTGAGCTTACCCTAGGAAATAAGTTTCTTTGTATATGCAAAAAAACGTTTTTTTTTTTTTTTTTTTTTTTATAAGGGCGACTTTTTCACTCTCTCAATAGGCGAATGTTTTGCATGATTTCAGACAAACTCGACATCCCGAGAACACTGCAGATTCTCATTATAGATATAGCTAATCCGCAGCGCATACCTTACATTCTTCATATCGAGTCAAGCGTTTGATTATTTTCAATGAACGAGAGATAAGCGTGAATTGATAACTGTGAAATTTTCCATGTTTGAATCTGTCGAACGAGTAGAATTTTTTTCCTTCGAACGGGAAAAAAAACATGTATTAATGTAGATTTTTTCGCGTTTTTTCAATGCAGCCGCCAGCTCTGGAGTCGCATCTCTTCCGAATTACGCCATCCTGTTCCATTACTCGAATGTAAGTTTCTCTTTTGTACTTTTTTACGCGACCCTCCATTTTTATGCCTTTTTATTTTAAATTAACAAGGAAGATGTACTTGAAAATGGCCTTATCGTCGAGCATCAAAACCACTTATTACGGGTAACGTGGCGCCAGTTATTAGGGGATGATTGTGTGTTAGTACTTGACCACTGAGTGAGAGGCCGTCGGCTTTTTCGATGAATTATCGTTGCTAATTGCCATTCAATTCATAATTAGACATTGGATATTTTCAAGGATGATGACCTAAATCTCAGCTCCCCTCCCCCTGTTTTCGAGAAAGTCGATTTTTGCAAAATGCGAAGCAAGGCGCAAAACAGCGTACAAAAATCGACTTTTTCGACGCCAAAAAAATCGCAAATTAATCTTGAAATTATTTCAAACAAAAAATGTTGTACGATCCATAACCCAAAGATCGGTAGATTTTGTAAAAAAAAATTATTTAAATGATGAGGTTATACGCGCGCGCGTTAATTGGCACTTCTCACTGTGCGGTAACGCCTCGTTTACGGTTACGCGTGTAGCTGCGTTTTAGGCATGTTATTACAGGCCAAACGCGGTGCCGCACGCAACAGTGAACGAGGCGCTACCGCGTAGTGGGAAGCTTCTGCCAACGTTCGCGTGCGATTTTTGTGATTTTTCACCACGACCTCGTAGAGGCAAAGTTTCGAAAAAAATATACGACATCTAGGAGTCAAAAATACATTGAAAAAATGAGTTTTGGAAATTGTGCCAGTTGAGATAGATACTTAAAAAAAATAAATAAAGTCAAAAACGTCTGTTTGGAGGGAAGAAAATTCGGGTGGGGGGTTGTTAATTTTTTCATGGAAGGCTTTTGTAAGGGTCTATCATGTGCCAAAATTTTAATTAATTTCGTCGACTTTAATTTAAGAAAAAAATTTCTATCTGATTTTCGAAAAAAAAAATTATTTCTCAAAAACGGGGGGGAGTGTTTTTGGCATTATCGCTGATATTTTGTTTTTCGATAATTTCATAAATTTTTTACTCATTATGAGAAGATAAGTATTTTTTCATAACGAACCTCAAAAACAACCTAGATAATTTTTTCCCACTTTTAATTTAATTTTATTGTAACCTTTCATAAAAAACTTTTGAAAAGTACTTCAAACGAATCCCAGCCAAAGTGGTGAAAAATTTTTGAAAATTATGTATAAATTAAACGATTAATCACCTCCTTTTGTCGGGGTAGGAATATTGACAAGTAACCAAGGATTCTTCATTTTGTAAAAGCAATCGGCCGAGTTCCGGATATCGAAGCAATGATTTGAAAAAATGCACCGAGTAAAGCTAATTCCTCTACCCTCTCCGTGTCCTCCCGTTTTAACTTTTTAATATGGTTCGAGATCGATTCAAAACACATAAATCTACGCGTCTAGCCCTCTTCCTGTTTTTTTGACGATCTAAAAAATTTTTAAATGAAAAAAAAAACATCCGCGCACATGCGACTAGAATGAGAAAACGAAATGACAAATCGAAATCCATCAAATCAGGTGGAAATGTGAATGAGATGCTCCTAATTCGCGAAGATTTTCGTCGCAATCAGCCAAAAAAGCCTCGTACGAATGTACACGATTTGCATGATAAGAAAGGACGTTTCAAAGCTAATAGATCATTTACCGGCTGAAGTTGATAAAAACAAACAATTCGACGTAAGAAGACGAGGAATAAGGAATTTTTTCCAACCGATACCCTCTTGACGTGTTCATTTAACAATTCATTGGGAAAGTTGCCAAAAAGGGATGGTACCCAATGAAGCGTAATTCAAGTATTCTCAAGATCTATATTACAAGCATGAGGGCGACGAGGGTGTTAAACACTAAGCCCTAACAACGTAAAGAGTACTTTAGAAATGTGCGGATTTTATCAGCGTGCATAAATTGTGTATATCACGACGAGGAGGTGTAAGACAAAAATTTACATAAGGGTTTTTTTTCTCTTCTACTCCTTATTCCTTCTTTCTCAGCGGTGCGATAATTTTGATGCGGGATACGCGATGTTTTGCCAACAATCGTCGACTGAGGTACGTTTTTTGCCTGAAATATCAAAACATCATACCTGTTCGTTGTCGCGATTCAATAAACGTATAATAAAAAATATAAAGAACTCGACAACCTGTACCGTTATTATTCTTCTATATTTACTATACAAAAGGCGCGACACGATTAATGAGAAATTTACAACCCTAACGATCATCGAAATAAACCCGCCCCTAAGACATTAGATCGTCCGCAACAACCGATATTACATTACGCTCTTCGTCGATGCAAAAAAATTTATTCCGATACCTACAATTTTTCAAAAAAAAAAAAAAAACATAATACGCGACGGGCGATGAGGACGTTGTAATATAATTTTAGAAATCTTTCAGACGTTATTCAAAACCACCCCAAGCGTATATTCGGTGTGTATAGCATAGTCATGTTTTTTTTTTTTTCATCATACCAACTTCAAAGGTACGTTATATACAAAAATTATGAACACAGGAACGCGATGTTTTCAATAACTTTGATCTAGCTGTCGTTTTTTTTTCACGGTTTGTTTAAGTCAAAGAGCAGGGGGGTTGGCTTAGCGACCTTGTTAAAAAATATACGACAATAACCTAAACCTTTTAGCATAAGAGTTGGGACGCGACACGCGGATACACCTAACGACATTCCGTCGCGTCGTACAAAAAAAAAGGGGGGGTATTATTTTGCAATAAACAATATTCATAAAAAGGGTGCCGGGTCGCTTAATAAATTTAATTTCGCGCGAAATTCTCCTCTCGCTACCTTACACTATAGGTTGTTTCCGCACGAAAATCTAAATACTGATAGTGGAACGTCTTCGGAACTCCTTTCATTGGCAAATTTGCTCTAGCGGTGGTAGATTTAATAAAAGGGTTGCGCCTTTTTGCGCTCTCAAAATACATACTACAGAGGTGTAAAATTTAAGCCTTGAAGCGAATTTCGGCAGAAAGGAATTTTAAAATCTTAAGACGAAAAGGGTAATGGGTGCGCGGTGATGTATCGCTTTTCAGGCTTAACTATATAAACAGTTCAAATTTGAAAGCTGTTTTGAAAAACACTTAGTGGTTGCTAAAGTATTCGAAAACTTTTCTTCGCCGCAACTAATCCAACGTGGCTTAAGTAATGAAAAAAATTTCCATATCGATGTTTACTACCAGGCGCTAGCGCGACAACGACGACAACGTCGTCGCAAAATTACCTCACTTTGATTTTACCCGATCGTTTATAGGAATTGAAAAATTTTTTGTTATACTGTATAATCGGAAATTTTGCCTCGCGAATGATGTCTCGTCGTATCTGCTATCGCCTCTCTTATACTCGATATCTGTTTTCTTTTTCCCGTCAATCTTACTCAATTATGCAACAATTTCTTCATCATTTTTTTGACAATCTGCTACCATCGAGGCACCTAACGCTGCAGTTCCTAGTTGGCATAAATGTATAATTGTGTATCGTATAGTACTCGTATGTTACGTTATACTCGTATGTTACAGTCAATGATGTAGTAAATACGTGCAACATTTATCGCATCGCAGTTGCTTTTCCTCTCAAATGACCGACTGCACAAGTACGAAGTAACGCCCCTTCATCGTAGTCAACTCCTACTGCTTTTTTATGAACCCCGTGTTCATAGATTCTTGTCGAAGTATTACCGCCATGACCATAACGTACATAAATTACTTGAACGCCGTTTCAAGCGCGCTGTCTTAATATCTTCTATTTCAAGCCATACCCCGTAGCCAATGCCACACGAATGCAATGCTGTCAAGTCATAGCAAAGAAATTGCTAGCATTATTCGAAAACACTTCTTCGATTTATCCATTACGTATTTAACTTTTGAAATTTATTTCGAGTCAAAGGCTAAAAACGTTGTTCGGATGAGAGGCAATCATAGTGCGAAAAAAGCTACTTTTTAATAAGCTTATGGCAGTTGAGGTGAATTACCGTTTTTACGGAAAGGCGAATGACAGCAAAACACGTTAAAATACAATCTTGATAATTTGAAATAATTACCGTAAGTTCTCAGTATTTGCAGTAATTTACCGGTAACTTACAGTAATATACCGGTAGTTTATGGTAATTTACCGTCATTTTGTGTATTTTACCACCAATTTACGGTAATTTACTGTTGATTTACAGCTAACAACCAATGATGATTTACCATGAATTTGCGGTTTCTTTGGTAACTTGCCGTTAACTTTCCGCGTTCAAGGTAATTACCAGTAATTTACTATGTTCAAAATTTGACTAAATTCGGTTTGCTCGTTCCGACGTGATGAGGTCACAAAAAAAACGAGCATCATTTTTTATGTATAGATTATAATATTACACGTTATATTGTGCGAGCGAAAATTTTTCAATACTTTCCCGAGTAGACGCGTATGTATGTCGATTGGAGACAGATTAGACAAGGCTTCGACGATGAAAAGTACGTACGAAGAGGCGTACTTACGTACCAGACGTTGGAAAATTTTCAAAGGTAGAAGTGTCGACAAGAAAAATACCTTTAGAGCTAGCGTCAATTACGCGTATACCATACGCGACAGGAATATGATACGACTTTGCCTACGTGTAATAATGGCGGATGTAGGTATAGTTATAGCCGTATACGAAGCGTACTCGTACGTAGGTGAGATAGCGTAGCAACCGATATGGTAAAGGAATTATGGATGAACGAACGATACCTAATAATTACGTATAGGCGGCGTACGCGGCATCGGCGGCGACGTAAGCAGCGTTGGAAAAGGTAACGAAGGCGCGAAGCCGTAAAGGTATTGAGAATGCGAAATAAATTTCATCAAGTCGCACACGTTTTTGCTTTTACACAATAAGGTAATTCAACGTTAATCCTGTTTGCTTTATTAATTTTACGAAAGCGCATCACACTTCGCCTTTAACATTTTAATGCTCATAAATCCGAGGGTTTTCATTTTTACATCAGTGTAAAAACTATACGAAAGTAATAATAAGTTTAAAAGGGCATGGAAGTTTACAAAGTAACGAGTTCCACGAGAAACGTACAACGCGACTAAATCCGAAGGAACCAATTCAGAATTTAAAGTTTTAATTGAAACAAAGTTATCAGTTTAAGAGAGTAAGTAGAAAAACTGACGTTCGTGTAGCATCTTCGGCGAGGGGTGAATTGGGTGAAAAGTTTTCAGCAACTCCAGCTGCAGAGATCGGTTTACCAATTTTGGCGTGACGTTTAAAACGTTAGGAGCGGGCGAAGTTAAAGTCGTCACACGTTCCAAAATTGGTTGCCTATGCGAAGGAAAACGACGGCGGCCGCGACAACGGTGGTAGCTGGCTGCGACGGCTGTAACAGCAACGGCACCACGATATAGGCCGAGCCCATTGGGCGAAGGGAGGACATCTTCGAGTCGAAGAGCTTTTTAGATAAAGTTTGTCGTAGATACGCGTTTTAATTCCACTCAACTAAGTGTAAAGAAGAAACTGTAAAGGAAGAAAGCCGTGTTACCGCTTCGCCGTATGTTGCCTTTTTCCAGGCAACCACTGCCGCCGTCGCCTGCCCTCAACCCGCCATCGTACCCTTCTCCTTTTCACTATACATGTCATCCCCAAACCAAAATTCCTTCTTTATCGCAAATTTTACTCCGTTACGCAACACTAAAGATGAACCTCTTTCCGATTATACGACAAACGAATTTTCTATAATTCTTCATTTCGTTGCCATCGCTGCTGCTGCTGCTGCCGCTGCCGCCACCGCCGCCGCTGCCAATGCCACCATCCTCTTCAACTTTACGCTTTTCCATACACACACGTGAACGTTCACTTCTAATCGGAGACACTGCTTTCAAAGTGACAAGTACTGTTTTTCACTCAACAAAACCTTAACATTTTACCCGCAATATTTTCACCGGAAATGAGTTTTAATTTGGTCTTTTCTTTTGTCGTCTTGTCGTCCTCGTCGTCGGCGTATTTTCACGCAAAAATTTTCAAACTCGCGCGTGTTTGCGAATGTGTAACTCGAATGAAAGTGAAATGTTACTCGCACATAGTGTAACTTCGTCACTACGCAGCTATCGTACTCGTACTTACTGTAACAAGAAAAACAAGTCACGAAGCCTCGAAAATCGAAATCTCCAAATCATTCTTTCGATATGCTCCATTTTCGAGAAACTGCATCTTGAAAGTTCGTCTTACGCGTAGGTAATTTAAATGAGGAATGCGCATCTTCAGCTGGTGCAAGCAACAGTACAAGGTTAGGTGATTTTCGCGAACAGTTTTCTTCACTTTGAAACTTTGTAACTTCTATACAGGCGAAACCGCAAAAGAAAAGGGCTGATCGTTTCACCTCGTTCCACGTCATTGTTCCAGGAGCAATCTGTCAGAACCGTCTAAGGAAGCATACGTATGAGTATGAGCTGGGTTTTCTTGAAGGGTCTAGATGCAGACAATTTTCACCTGTTTTGTTGAGGAAGGGCCCGAATATAGGCGATTTTCTCTTATTTCGTCCCTGTAATAAGTACCTATCATGCACAACTTGGGGGCGGGGGCCAAAAAATTTGATATAATTCTGGAATTTTTGCACAACAAGATGAGGGAAAAAGAATGACCACTTTGGCGCTTTCTTCAATCTGGAAACAAGGATTTGTAAAATTTTGAGATAATGACATTCGATTAGGGGGAAAATTAA
Source organism: Maconellicoccus hirsutus (assembly GCA_003261595.1). NCBI lineage: Eukaryota > Metazoa > Arthropoda > Insecta > Hemiptera > Pseudococcidae > Maconellicoccus > Maconellicoccus hirsutus. Next base: position 5,069 of record QBDW01005626.1, on the reverse strand, counting down.
CGGGTTGGATGTTTTACGAATAAGTATGTACGAGTATTTGATGAAAAATTGATTGTTACCCATATTCGATTTATGAAGTGTTGAGTAGGCAAGGCATATATCGTAATATCGAATTATAGCAGAGGGCGACCATGTTAATTAAAAAGCTATAAAATTATACGTAGTAATGATTTTATCCCAACGAATAGACTATACAATATTGTTTAATTTATGAGGATTGCAAACGCTATAAGAAGCATATACAGTATGTATGTATATGTACATACTATATGGCTCGAATATTTGTTAAAGATACCTAATCGTTTTATATACGAGTGAATAATCCGATGTATCTTCTCCCTAAAGAATCCATTCAACATGCCACAAAGTGCTTATCCGCTCTTTTCAATGATAAATAGGTTATCTAGATATAAAGGTACTCGATTTATCTATCACAATCTTGCGACACATTTTCAAAAGCACTTTTACGATATAATGTTCTTTATGTTTTCGATCTGATAATCGAACAGCTGCCGCAATGTCCGCGCAATCGAGCCAGGTACTTCGACGACACCTCTTTATCCGCGAAAAGCACCAAGCAATGTGCTAAGATATACGTAGATAAGCGATTAGTTTACATCCTCAGATAGGTACTAGATACTATTATTTGATTGTTTCTTTTTTTTCTTTCTAAATTTCCACGCATTGGCAAATTTCCTAAATCAGGTGTAGGACTGAAAACCCTTGACTTTTTTACAGGGGTTGGGCCTAGAACGGTTTTTTGTTCGGGGCTCTGATTTCCGGGTCTGGGCCTGAATTTCAAGAATCGAGTCTCGGGCTTCGGAGCAGGGTCCTCAGTAATTAGGTCTCAGGGCGAGGTTTCGGGTTTCGGGAAAAATTATCGGGGCTTTTCAGGGCTTTTTAGGGTTTCCATTTTTTTCATACCATACCACTAATGTGATGTTTAAAAAAAATAGAAGCCCAAAAAAAACCTAATTGCAAGCCCTGAAAAGCCCAGGCCTGAAAAATAATAATCGGGTTTCGGAGTCCACTTTTGAAAACTAGGTCTTGGGCTCAGGGGTCTTGGAGCTTCATGCCAGGGCTCAATTTATCGGGGCTTGGTCGTGGGCTGGGCCCAATCCCTGCCTTTTTAGTTCCATTTCATGGTAGAAAATTAACTCGACGATTACGACGCGACAGGAAGGGGATGCTCACAGCGGCTTCACTCTAACATCGAATGTTTTGCGGAACGTGTTCGGTGGAGAATTTTCATTTTCGTTGCAAACATTCCGCAAAATTTATCGCTTGGGCTTGAAATGCGAATTCAGCCGCAAGTTTCAGTTTACAAAATCTTTTATATGAAACGCTGTTCGTAAACTTTACAACCCCTTGAGATGAGCTATATCAAAAGCAGAATGGAAATCTAATTTTCAAAATTTATTACATAACGTCGCGAAATATGCGAAAAAAATTCTTCCCAAACGCAAATTAAACGTAGGTAGTACAAAAAAATGCCTCACGAAAAATATTTCACCAACGTTTCGGTAGGTAGGTAGGTACATAATTTTCCCTTCATTAGCGAACTACGTATACATGTACATAATAATATTGTCGCCGCCATCGTCGCACCACACCATTCAACTAGACTAACTACCTTCGTTTAGTTTACGAATGAATTAAAAGGAAATTCGCCATAGGCTTGCGTGAATTTGTCAAGTATAATACGTAGTACGTATATGTATGAAGAATTCAACGTCGCTTCGGGCCAGCAAGATAACCGCATTATGAAAGGCACCATAAGGAAAAGGAAATTAAAATTTGCGTACAGCTAGAGCTTGTTCACTAGAAGGGAGTTCAATTACGACCTATTTTTTTCCATCGAAAGTTCAACTCTCAACTTAACAGTAATCTCTCTTAGGAAGCTCTAGCCGATGCTAGATGCTTGACTTCCTAAATGCTCGTACAATTCAAATTCAACTCTTATAGCGTCGTTGGGTAGAGATTTATGCTCGTACCGTACCTACGTTTTGATTCGAAATTTCGAAGACTTTGTTATCGATTGAAATGCAAACATAATTATACTTATAACTTCGCCGGATAATTGAGATGAAGAATGAAGTGGTTGCTTTGTGTAACTTACTTTAACGCTTTGCCAACTGTAATGAATCATTTACTCTTTGAATTGTTCATAATTGACGGAAACTTTGCGACGACGTGATGTAATTGTAGTTCGAAATTTTTTCACACAAATATAATTCGCGACTACGTTCATATTCATGATGGATGAATCAAAAAATTTTTACAGTACGCTCGCCATGTTTAGGAAATATCGAAACCTAGAATAAAATCACCTCACCAAATAATCACTCGATGGTTTGCATTTTGCAGTGCAGGTGGCAAGATAGGATTTGGACGCTACGTAATTCTCCCCTTCGAAGTGTTTTTATTTGCTGGTGTAATGAAAATTTTCAAATCGCATTGTTTATGTAGTAAAGAACATAAACAGTACTGAGAATTAATGTTCTAAAAGAAAATATTTGTATTTTCAAAAGTCGCTCCCTTATAAATTTTTTATTATAAATTCTTACACATGTCTGGGTTGGGCGTTGGGCCACCATGTAGCTTCGGTACAGTTCGATAATACTCGAGTACATCGTTTTTCAAGGTTATGAATTAATATTTTTCCTTCGTTACGACAGTTGTAATTTTATGAGTAATTTATAATTAATTAATTATATAAAAAAATGGAAGCCGTTTTCTTTGTGACCTCATCATGGCAGAACGAGCAAACCGAATTTCACAAATTCTGAACATGATAAATTACCGGTAATTATCGTAAATACGGAAAGTTAATGGTAAGTTATCGAAAAATCGCAAATTTATGATAAATCATCATTGGTTACTAATGGTAAATCAACAGTAAATTACCATAAATTGGTGGTAAAATACACAAAATGACGGTAAATTACTGAAAATTACGGTTAAATTATTGTAAATTACAAAAATTGACGGTAAATTACCATAAGTTACCGTTAAATTACCATAGGTTACCAGTAAATTACCACAAATACTGTGAACTTACAGTAATTATTGCAACTTATCAAGATTGTATCATAAAATGATTTGCAACAATTTTGCTGTCATTCGCCTTTCCGTAATAACGGTAATTTACCCCAACTGCCATAAGCTTCTGATTTAGATCTCAGCCAAAAGGCTGAGAAGATTTTTGTAACATCAATTATGATTGAAAGTTATTATGAATGGAAAAAAAAGAATGTGCTTTGGCGAGCATTGCGAAGCAATTTCAGGCTGGTTTGGGGGCGAAGCCACTAACTAGCAAAGCTAGTATTAAATATACTCATTGTCCCAAAATAAACCAGCCATTACAAACCTCCTACGCTGCTATGTATAAATTCCTAAATTTAGTTTTGCCTCGCAAACGCTAATTATAGATTTTGAATGCACCGAACAAAATGAATAGTTGCTGAAAACAACAGCTACAAAGAAAAGTCGAACGAAAAAAATAATTAAAATAAAATTAGAATTTTGAAAGAAGCCATTTGTGACGGTACCTTCGATGGAAATTTTTTTCTTTCAAGTATACTGAATTTTCGGGTTTGTTAGAACGCCTAATCGATTTCAAAGCAATATGAAAAATTATGTGCCTTTTGCATTAGTATCGCGAATTTCTTCTTTATTGGATCAAAAAAAAAAATTGTTATAAAATTACGTAATCAAAAAAATTTGTTTAATGTGGATTTTTGCAATTTTTTTGAATATCTTAGCAATTACAAAGATTAGAGGCGTGTCCGCGTAGGGGATGACCAGATATCACTCGATGAAATGAAACTAATAGATATGTAAGCCTACATAAAGAATGAAATATACTGTACAGCATACTTATATTGGTCGGGAGTTATTTAAGCATTGAAGAGGTAATTATACGAGTAGATATGTACGTAATTATGTATATTGTATAATTCAGCATGATTGTGGAATATAAGAATAAATAACGGCAGCGGTGAAAAAGAAAGAAAAAAAAGCCATAAATAAGTAAAGATAAACGTAAAGGAAGGTTTTAATTTATTTTATCAAAGGGATATTATTAATTTTAACGAATACAGAGCGTACACTTAACGATGGTAGGTTGATTTTATTAAAGAAAAGTACAGATCACGTTTCGGAATCGCATGCGAGCATATATTAAAAGACGAAGCAATGTTGCTGTAGAAAGCGATAGTTGAATGCTAATGTATAAAGAAAAAGGAAAACAGCGGTGACAAGGGGCGGTGGCGCAGGCGGCGAGGGATACGTTCGGGCTTATGACGACGGGTACGGTTGGTAAATATCTACAAGAGAGGGTGAAACGTAACGTAACATAACGTAACCTAAAGTTAGGTTGACGTAGCGAGTAGCGAGTAGCGAGCAGCGAGCAGCGAGCTACGAGCAGCGGCAGCGGCGCGCGAGGTAAAAGGCGGTAAGGGCGAGTACGGCTTCTTCGGGGTTTAGCTTTCGCAGAATACGGGAAAAGAGGTAATGAGACCAACGAACGGACTTGGATACGAAAATCAATAATACCATGGTTTCAAAAGAGATTCTGCGAGCTAGCCGTGTATAGGGTATAAAGTGGATACTGTAGGCGGACCGGCGGAGTTGGAGAGGTTATACATCATACAACATACATGGAAGAGCTTTTTGCATCATCAATAAGCATTCCTATTGGTCCATTGGATTCTACGTCCCCATACCGCTAACGTTAGTCACCCTTCGTTTACTGATAGAATTCAAACTTTCTCACAAACTCACCCTTTACGCTTTCCGAACCCGGACACCTCCCGCCCGCTTTCACCCGTCCCATTCTCACCGATGCCATTATGTCACGTTCCAAAGGGAATAGAAATGCGGCTAAGCCTATTTTCCTTTCTCTTGTCTATCTCGTTCGCGGTATCAAACTTGATGTGAAATTCGTATGGAAATAACGATTCCTTTTTACCTTGCGCTTTACTCGATTAGGTACCTTACCTATTCCTTTTTTCGCTCATTTCTTGTCGTCGCCTTTCTTTCTTTCCTTTTTCTTTTTTTTTTTTTTT